>JAGDQP010001578.1:4946-84483 GCA_022664845.1 Lepisma saccharinum
CCCGGACAATGACGCCATATTCCAGGATGATAATGCACCCATTCACACAGCTGGAGTTATTGCAGCGTGGTTTGAGGAACATCGGGATGAAGTTCAACACCTCCCCTGGCCCGCCCAATCCCCAGATCTCAACATAATTGAACATCTGTGGTCCATCTTGGAAACACGACTCCGGCGACGATTTCCACCTCCATCCTCTCTCACTTAACTGGCCGATGCCCTGCACGAGGAATGGTGTAATATTCCACTTGCTACCATTCACGACCTCTATGCCTTCATCCCACGTCGCATCAAGGCTGTTCTGAAGGCGAAAGGTGGCCCGACACCATATTAATCTGGTAAGTTGCACTTTCGTTCAGGTGTTTCCATTATTCTGATAAGCATCTGTAGGTCTACCACAATAATTTTGATTTTTACTTTTTGAGAATCGTACTTCGATGTGGAGGGCCACGTCTTGTGTAATGATTCGTCATGTAACAGTGACCCTGAGAAAATTAAGAAAGAGATACTGCACGATTTCAAATACCAAGTGTTCTATTTATGCAATTTCCACGGAGGAGGAAAGAATTACTGAGACATGTAGAGTGGGTATACTATGTCCGTCCATTTCCCAGGCTGGGGTTATATGCCGGTAAACAGAGCCACATAAGATTTTGCACTCGCAGGACTACAAAATAGACCGATTTGCTGCTACGTCTGGCGTGTGGAATTGTTTCATACAAAATTGGCGTATGTATTACAAAGCATGTGATAATACTATTATGGATGAACAGCTTGTTTACGAGTAAAGCGCTATGTCCATTTACTCAGCATATTGCTAACAAGTCAGATGATTTTGGAATTATGTTTTGGCTTGCTGCAGACATTGGTTGACAGTATCTCCTGGCGGGTCTTCCTTACTTAGATATGAATGACTCACGGCTAACTAACGTATCATTTTCCAATGATATTCTCCTGTTATTTTTTCGAAATAAAACTATAATGCGAGTGATAACAACATACCGAAAACATTGCATTTACATGATTTCCATCCATCCATCCATTCGCGTATGTGTGTTGTTTGTATGTGGGTAAGTGTATGTCTGCAAGGTCATGTGTTCTGATATAAAACCAATCTAACAAGGAATACTCGCCAGGTGTCAAAGCCCCATTTTGATGAAAGATCGTATGTAAGTACAGTGCCTAGGTAAACCTTCGCAGCTGAAATTATAGGTGCTGCCGTCAACAAATCACGCCAGGGGAACCCGAGATAGATGGAACGTAGAGACCAATAAATCCAATACAGAGTACGGAAATAGTATTTTATTTTATAAACTGTTGCATATATTGTAAGCAAATGACTATTAATGGATACAGGACAAGATACAATGTATGCTGGAGGGTATGACGAGAATTGCCGCCATCTTGAAAGCAGCCATCTTGACTATGCTTCAAAATTTTAAAATAATAAATGAGTCATGTTATATATCAATCTGCGCTGGAATGTTCCGAGAAACCCAATGACTAAGTCAGCTTTATCATAACTCTAATCTTGTACGACAAAATGACACTTGAAATTGACGTGGAGAATGTGTGAGAATAATAATAAAAAAAAAACATTTTGTTGAAACTGTTGGAGGTACCATTATGTTGAAAAATATGATGCTCATGGCCATAACACTAACTGCATTATAAAGTTTTAAATACACTAATGGAATATGAAGTCCCAATTTCAAGAAGGGGTAATGCTAGGTGAAAGTGATCTTCCCTAAGTCACTATTACGTGTCATTTTGACGTACAGAATTACAGTTATGCCAAAATTGATTTGGTGTCTTGGAACATTCCAGCAGAGTGATATATCACATAACCCATTTACTATTTTAAAATGTTGAAGCATAGTCAAGATGGCCGCTTCCAAGATGGCGTCCATTGTCGTCATACTTTCCAGCATGTATTTTCTCCTGCCCAGTATCCATTAATAGCCTTCAATATATGTAAGAGTATATCAAAGAAAAGGCGTTTTCAGTACCCTGAATTAGATTTACTTGCTCTCTACGTTCCATCGCTCTCGGGTTGCTCCGTCATTATTTGTTGACGGTAGCACTTAGAATGTCGGCTGTGAAGGTTTACCTAGGTACTGTATCTACATACAAATTTTAATTAAAATCGGTCTCTGACACCTGCCGAGTATTCCTGCTAAGTTGAATAGCTGTCGAAATTATAGTAATACAGTAAGCGAGCAAATTAAAGCTTTAGTCGTTCATGCAAAGTTTAATATAGACGTTTTAGTGTTAACCATCAGCTCTCATCAACGCTACAATTACTATTTGTGTGTGTGTGTGTAAAAATGTAGTGCAAAGATCTGTTTCTCAAAAACATGTTGCGAAATATCAACTCATCAGTTGTTGCTGATAAGTTTTACATGCTTGTTGGTTCGTTCAGTACGGAGCTAAATCTTCAACATTTGGAAAGACAACGGCAAAGAATAATGCAAGAGTTCGCGCAGCATTTATTCATTTTTTTCGTACAGAAATTCAACCAGGCACAGAATTGGAGAAAATAAAAGTTGGTTTTGCATCAAGGGTGCCCATCCTCGGCCCAAACGTTTCTGCACACTATCTTTTATCTTTGGTTTCATGTCTGCCAAGTTTGGTCAAAGGCCCAGAGTCAGCGAACTGGCCAGTCCCAAGTAAGCTAGAATTAATTATAATTTCTGTGTTCCTATAATGAGAGTCAGAGTTCCCGAATTACGTGCCTTTTCTAATGAGGATATAATTAAAACATTGAATATAATATTGTCCCATACTCGTTGTGACATTCATGAATATTTCTTGTACACCATTGTTAAAGACAATATTCAATGTAAGAACTTATTGTCACATAACATTTTCGTGTAAATATCCAACCAACAAGAAATGTAGCCCTCTTTCATAAAAACACACCCAGAATAAAATTGGTTTAAAGCACACTTACAAACAGGATGACTAAGAAGTATATGTGTCTCCCACATACATTCGATATTCTTGAATATGAGAGCACATTTAGAGCTCAGATAAACAAATTGTATTAGTAAATACTTGTAAACTTGAAGTCATTGTACATATGGTTGTTTATAATTTTGTTGTTCCCCTTATGTTTTATTAATGCTTCGATTTAAAATGGCAGAAATGTGCATTATTTGGAACTTATACATAAATAAAAATTAAACATGATCATCTCCCAAACTAAACAATTAAAAATCTCGCGGAAAAAGAATAAATGAATAATACAGAGTGGCATTTGTTATCGAAGGAGGTAGGGGAAATAATTAATGTACAGCAAGTCACAATATTAAGTGGATGTTGGAGTTAAATGATAATTCTTTCCACCATAAGAATTGTTTCACTTTACTCCTAGCAATAACACAATCAATATTAAAGTACAAATATGCGCCAGAACATGGCATACTGTAGTATTATTCCATTTGAAGGGAAAATAAATGAGTAATTAAGCATCATTCAGAGAACCACGAAATCGAAAGACAGAAATTCAATTCACCTTAATCTAAGAGATAGGAAGTTATGCAAAGAAAAGGAAAATTATAATATGGACATCATGCAGGAATCGTCATTAGGCAATGCAACAAAACTTGTGAAAAAACACACATACATATACAGAGAGAGGGAGAGAGAAAGCATGTAATAATATTATGAAAGAACCAAAAACAAGAGGAGAAAAGAAGGAAAGAGGGATTGGAAAAAACGGAAGACTCTGTCTTCGTTTCTCTCCCTTCCTAGCCCCTCTCTCTATCTCTCTCACGCGCGCACACAGACACACACACTCTGCATTTTGTTTTTTCTCCATGTACGGAATAAATCTCTTTCAAGAGTAATCGCGAAGATCCTTTACAGCGCTAATTCCTTAAATAAAATAATTGTAAATCTAGGCGGGGAATCGAACCGAGAACCTTTAAAATGTGTATTACATGTTTTCTACTTAGCTACACAGACCAAAGCAAATATGTTGTTAAATCAGTCATCAAACTCGTTATTGTCAGCGAATTACCATCTGTTCCATTTGAAGATTGAATTTTATTACGGCCTTTAATCATCTATGGCTTAGACCAACCGGTTCCTAAAACATTTAATATGTAGATCTAGATCAAGCAGAAATTAATGCACAATCTTGAGAACTTACTGTCGCACCAATATATATCTCGGATTAATCTATGACTAAACAAGGGACTTAGTATATCTTAGGAACTGTAGCAGCGAAGAAATAATTTAAAAGAAATAGTGCCAAACTGACTTCGATGCCCGGTCACTTAGTTGGCACACAGTCTCTCTACACGTTACGCCACGGGATCCCTTTGCAGGATATTGCTTTGATATTCATAGTATTAAAATAGTGCAAAGAGTGAATATTATATATGTAGCAGTGGCTTGAAACTTGTTGCATATAGACGTGAGAGTCTTTTAATATAACAAAAATGCCTTGTTTTTAAGTTAAAATTTCTTATTGATACTTATATGCGCACCATAGACTTCGCAATTGCTAGACGTACTGTCAATCAACTATATGTAGGTTGTCTGCGGGTAACCATACTCACTCTTACTCTATAAGAAAAATGCAAGCAAGAAGTATTTTTCTTAAGAAACTAGAGTATACTAGTAGGTAAGTTCCATTAATCCTTGTCTTGCTCGTCACTATAAAAGGGCAAGCGTTCGTGTATTATTTGTTAACGTTCTTGATTCCATAATGTGGGGTCTTGAGTTGAGATCGTATCGAGGAATGTTTAAAAAAGAACAAAGAGTTTTTCTTCATACGGATGGTTTTGTAAGTATTATATTAACCATATAAATTAATCTTGAAGCAGAATGCAATGAAAATCAACTTTATTTCCTTATCCATATATTTAGTAGCCCATATTTCGACAGCTCGAAATACCTGGTAAATCACAAATTACGTAAACTAAAGTTAAAGATATAATGTTTGTATAGCATAAGTATGTGACAGAAATTATATTAGTACCCGAAAAGGTGACAAAGAAGATATAAAATCTCTGTTAACGTTTTAACTGAAGCGTTTTATTCAACTGCGATATAATAAATAATTAACAGAGAATAGCGCACTCATTACTGAGCAGTAAATATGCATCTGAATTACGACGTTAAAGAGTTTCAGTTATAGTCTTCCCTGAGATTGTGTTGTTTATTTTCTAATACGCATAGACTTGATTAGTTCACTCACATTTTTCTTTGTATTTACCTCCTGCTAATTGAACGGTCTTTCGTACATTAAGAATAATATTTCAAAGAGAATAAGTTTAGTTAGTGAAATTCGACCAGGCTATCTATAACTGCTCATATAATTATTTTATATTATCTTAAATTCGAAGAACTGCAGACATAGTCTTAACCGTTTTCACGTTCACACCAGTGTCCATTGTTATTGCATCATACGTCTTTCCAACCTGCCACTGGCCTATTATTCTACCGCCCTTTACGAGCTTCACCTACCTTTCCATTGCAATTCGTTCTGTCTACGAATTGCTACTAGGAAGCGCAATGTGAAGAAAGTAATCTCTACCTCAACTGAGTTTCTTTCGAGTGTTGTTAACTCTTTCACGAACAAATTTATGGGGCGCAATGTGTTCAACCTCTCAGGTCTAGATCTTATGCAGATGCTTTTGTGCTACAACCACACATTGTATACGAGTACTCATTTCGTTATGGCAAACTACTAGTATATCATATTCTAGTCCTAACATGCTAAAACTAAACAAACCGTAGGTGCATTTAAACACACGACGTTCAGACCCTCGGTTTGGCGGGCGAGCACTTTCCCCAACTATTACGGTTGAACGATGTCCATATTAATATTTTTATTTTATGTGCATTAATATTATGCAAATATATATGATGTCTGCAGAAAGTACTCGTGACATTGAGCTACCCGTGTTGGAACGACTTGGAAGATTTCAAAGTTCGTAAATCGTCCTTTGCAGGCGTCTAATGCAATAATTGCTGCTAATATGAGTATATGCAATTAGTTTGTTGACTCTACACCCCATGGAAACATACAATATATTAAAGGTTTGACAAGCAAATGGCAAAATTATAGTTTTAATTCTGTAATTTTGGCACTGGATGAAGGTTACATTCTTAGTGTGTCCGATTTGGGAGGTGGAAACCAAACATCTGGAAGGAGTCAAAGGTTATAGTAACACAACACATTCTTACTTCCATAGTTCCCGAAAATAGCACACAAAATTTTAGTATTTATAGATGCAATCGTACTACGCATTTCGTTGATAGAATGCGATAAAAGTTGTTAATTTCAGTTTGATGGAATGAATTCTTACAAGAAAAAAACATTGACTATAAATTAAAAAGTGCATTTGGCGAACATTTGAGCTTATAAAGAACAGTTGTAAGTGAAAAGAAAACATGATCTCATATATGCTTGTACATACAAGTAAATGTAAAATTACTGACTTTTCAGCAAGGCATTATTCATTCTATCAATGCCTTATAAGTTCTCTACGAAGACATGAAAACTCCATTTTTTTTATCGTTTTACTCACAGCAGTCTTGAATCAAGGTACTACAGAAATTTTTTTCTCTATTATATGACATGGTAGAACTTCATTATCATCTACTGTCAATACAATTTATGAAATGGTTGCGGTTTCTGCTGCTTGGTGTTAACCTCGGAAATTTACCTGTGAAAATAGCAACAAAAGACCCGTATCAAGCCGAAACAAGTACAGGTGACGCGGAATGAAAATGTAGCCAGTGTTATGATGTCGGATATTTGCAAATGAACAAAGTGTCGTAAAAGAGGTGCACTTCACAGACGAAAATCATCCACAATCACAAGTTAATAACTTACTTTCCTATTACATAGCAACTAATGACTTCTCAGAGGATTACTACTTTCCAAGTTATTTAGCACCTAAATTCCGTCACATGGATCAAAACTTACGTTTCCTCTAGGATAGATTATTACAGCGGGGTCTTCGTTTTTCTTGGATAACTGCTAAAATACCAGCTTTTATCAACATGTGATACATGCAAAAGTCCATTAGAATTAAGCAATAGCTTTAACAAATCAAAAACTGACTCTTTCAAGTTAAAAATTTCCCATGATTCCCTCCTTAGTTCTATTTCCGTAACTTTATATTTCAATTGAATAATATAATTCACTCTTAGTATACCTTCCATTATAAATTACTCGAAAGGTTCCAGAAATAACATGAACATTCAAAATATCTATAGAGTGATGAAATCAAAATGATCTTTTTTCTAGCATGTGGAGTAGCTACTAAGGCTCCTGGTATTGTGGGCGGTGCTGAAACCTTAGCTCATAAGTTCCCGTGGATGGCAGCCATAAGATCAAACAAGGAATATGACTGTGGTGGAACTCTTATTAATGATAGATACATTCTTACAGCAGGACATTGTGTGTTCGAGTAAGTTCAAGATATGTATTTCATTTTACAACGTATTTGTTGGAAAATAGAAAACAAATATTGGAGTAATAGAATCCTGGAGATAATTTCACAGATAACAAATACGTTCCAGTTATTAAAATAATGCTTCAATAATCTGTAATGTAAAATAAAATTATATAATGCGCAATACAATGTTTCACAACAGCAGAGTTGTATATATATAATGTTTACAATTACTGTTTATGACAAACAATATGATATAAATCAAATGACAGATATTTGCACTGTCATAAGTTATATTCACGTTTGCAACAAACCAAAATTGATAATTCGTCCTAAAATCGTATCTGTTGCGCATATTGTATTAACATTTCCATGATGATGATAATAATAGTAATAATATCATTTATTTCAGTCGTGCTCCCGAAGATATTGATGTCGTCATTGGATCTCACAATGATTTTCATTTTGAGCATGATGCAGTTACCAAAAATGTGTCGCAAATTATAGTTCACGAAAATTTTACTCTCGGAAGGGCGCATTCCCAAAATGACATTGCCTTAATTCAGTTAAATAGCACCATAATAATGGATTGGAAAGTAAACCCTATTTGCCTGCCTAGCATTTCCATTGGGGACAGAGGAGAGAAAGGTATGAATGTACGTATGCAAACATTTAAATTTTGTTTCCGTGATTATATCTTAAATTTATATTTTTATATTAATTCAAAACCATTCTACCGTACGGTCGAGCCGTACAGAAGAATAGATGTAAGGTACAATTTACCATTCGATTCAAGAAGCCTTATAGGTTGATAAACTTCTTACTATATATACTTCATTTATCGTAGAGTAGATGAGAAAACCCATACACAAAAATCTACAGGTACATAATGAACATGTTCATTGATTTTAATCAAGATAACGAAAAGAGTTTTTAATTTTTTTGTGTGTGCTACCTACATACATAATCTTATTCAGAGAACATGTAAAACCATTTATTTTCAAGATAAGAATGAATAAACTAGCTACGTATATCCCCGATAGAATAAGATGTTAGAATATCAATATATGCGACACTTGGTTTAGATTCACTTATATAGTTAAATGTGCTAATGGAGGGAGTCTTTATTTAATCAGTTATTATGATAAAAAAACTACCGAAATGAATATCGTAGGAACTACCAATATTTGAATAGTACATGAATAAGACAACATAGTCCAGAAAATACAAAAAATAGATATTAGCACCACCATGTGTTAAGTTGTGTACCATATAGATATGTGACGTTACGAAAAAGATACGTGTGTGAAATAATGTGTGCGCAACAACTTGGACTTTTCATGAACCTTGTAATAACGAATTTATTTATAGCCACATGGCTCAACTCGGAATAAAGCAAGATAAAATATATGGGAAGGAGACGGCTAGGACTAAGGTCAAGGTACTATCCTGGCATTTGCCTGTTCGAGTTTTAGTTCTAATTGGTGATGGGTCATACTGGGGGGCATCAGATTCGAGCTCCGATAGTGAATAAACGTCCCGACCTAGTTCATTAACGTCTACATAAAAGCGAAGAGAAATTTGGAAGCTAAATGATATTTGAAACTTCCAGACAGTACATACGAGACAGCGGAGGGCTGTCACTGAAAAAAGTAAAACATTTCGGGAATGTGCATAATGAATAAAGAAATTTTTCTTTAAACATTTGCTGATATAAGATGTAGTGAGGCTTCCAAGCTCACCAAAGTTCGTTTCTTCCAAATTTTGTCCGTCTGTACAAAGCTCCCAATAGCAACGAGACCTATTTTATGCCATGTTAAAATCTATCAATAAATTCTACAACCGACAATATATAGGGAAGCTTTAATGGGCCACACCGTTCATCGCACATAACTATGAACAAAATGATTAGAACAACACATTCGGTGAAACTAGATTGTTCGCAGAACATTACACTCAGAATGTTGCAATTCGAAATATTTTCTAAGGTGCTTTGCAGAGAAAATTTAACAGGAGTATCGCCGTCAACTACTTCTTCAGTTACACAAAGTGGTGAGCAATGAGGCTCCGACAACGATGCTGATAATGAGATCGATTTTGTAGTGATTGAAACACGTTTATTTTAACGTGTTTTAATCACAGTGTAACAAAAGTATTATTTTCGATACACGGGGTTTCTATGACTCAACAAGAGCAAGATAATAATGATGGTGGTAACGGTGTTTGATGGACTTAAAGCAATTTATATTAAAAAAAATCCCTTTCGGCAGACTACAGGCTGAGGTAGATCTCGAAGTTTTTGGTATTTTCTGAAATTCAATTCTCGCCTTGTATGAGTGCTATCGAGAAACTATTTATTGATTTGTAGATTACTTCATCGAGGGCTTTTCAAAGATACTCCATAAAGCGTGGTTAAAAAATGAATTTCCAACCCCAGCCCTACAACCCCTGAATTGTTGGTGTCACCGTAAACTTCATAGGAAGTACTATAGTTTATGCAGAAAGGTTTTCCCTCTAAGCACCACAGTGGCTGATATATATTTTTTCGAAATTTCAAACTCCTTCCGCGACCACCTCCTTGCGCTGATTTTGCTCATCAACCAACTTAGCCGAGCTATTAAGCCTAGAAATAACATAATCAAATTTGGCTCAAATATCTTCAAAATTATGACCGCTAGCGTGTACTCGCTTTGCTTCGCTGGGGGCACTACCCCAAGACACCCAAGCTATCTCAACATGGGGATTTGGGGACTGCGCCCTGTTTATCGTAATCAGACACTCTCTGGTGGACTGCGCCTCCATGGTACAAATATATCACCCGGGGAGCTGCGCCCCCATATTGGGTTTTTCACCATTTTCTGTGACCTACTTGTCATGGTACACCTTCATACCAAATTTCGTTTGTCTAGCCTTAGTGATTTAGAAAATGGATTTTCGGGCGGCCATTTTGGATTAAAGACGGCGACTTTTTTTTAACGTTTTATTATATTGTTGTGACTTACTCGTCAAGGTACAGCTTCAAATAAAATTTCATTTCTCTAACTCAGACGGCGTACAAAATGATTTTTGGTTCCAATATGGCGACATACTTAAAATTTTGTAATGTTTTCTTAAACTTCTAGTTAAGATAAACCTTTATGACAAATTTTGTATCTCAAGCTCGAACGGTGTCGAAAATGGATTTTTAGGTCCACCAGTTTCGATCCAAGATGGTGTCTTTGATGTAACATTTTCGTAACCTAATAGTGCTATTGTACCTTCATACCAAATTTCATTACACTAGTCCCAGCCATTTAGGCTGTATATTCTATACAACAAAGGGCTCGACGGCCATTTTGGATTCAAGATGGTTCCGTTTTTAACATTTGTCAACTAAATGGTCACCATGTACCTTCATACCAAATTTCGTATCTCTAACACAAACGATGTGGAAAGTTGATTTTTAGAGTGCACCATTTTGTAACCAAGATGGCGCCTCTGAATACATTTTGTAATATTTTCGCAATCTACTAGTGATGTTGTAGTTCCATGCCAAATTTTATCTCGCTAGCTCCAGCGGTTTAAGCTATCTATTCTATAAAATAATGGGTTTGGTGGTCATGTTGGATCCAAGATGGCGACTTTTTCAAAATGTCGGATTTTTTTCCTTTACCTACTCATGGTGCTACACATCTATCTCCAGTAGTTTGGCCTGTGAATTTATATGGATGAGTCAGTCAGTATATGTACATTTTCAAAATTTCAACCCCGTCCCCCAACCACCCCATTGGACTGATTTTGCTCATTAACGAACATATCCGAGCTATTAAGCCTAGAAATATATTAAAATATGGTTCAAATATCTACAATATTATGGGCGCTAGCGTGTTAATATATATACACGTAGATATCGTACCGATCTCAATAGAAAGATTATTCTTCGAAATCTACCTAAAACTATGCAGAAGAGAAAGGATAATTTATATCCAACATAAGGCTTTTTCATGTTTGCATTATTCTGACGTTATATGTATGTCATTTTTACCGTCTACAATTCGCCGTTATATTCACTGATTGAGTATGTAAAGTTTAAATTTGTTTTCCTGATAATTCAACAAAATGGAATATGTTGTTTTTCCATGCACCTTTCATTTCTTTAACAAAACAGATTAACTACATGCTGAAAATTTGTCGAGGTCAACCATTAACTCTTCTATTCGTATACGACTTTAAAACTGGGAATAATACAATTTAAACATCTTTCGCGAAATGAGACCATTGAATATTACAATATTGATATATACAGAGAAAAGTAATAGCATGAATTGAAAAGGTACATATTTGAATGCAATTTTGGCTATTAATATTCATTTTGTAATTTAGCTACTTGTGAAGAATACTGTCACACAGAGGAAGTTCAAGAAAAAGGGACAAGTGTTGAGCATAGAGAAAATATTATCAAAACATTCTAAAAGCTATAGCAAACATAAGTCAATGAATATTTCGTCTTCGAGCTTGAGAATATTGATTAGTATGTTGTTCGGTCATAAGAAGCTGAAAATAATAAAGGCTGATGTTCACAGCTGGTGCCTAAAACGTAGTTGATGTTCACATTGCAACATAGCGATTTACGAGAAATTTTATTACAAGTGTTAAAACTGGCGGATATGACGACAGGAATGTATGATAATGTGGAAAGTATATGGGATTCATTTTTTTATATAATGCAGGAACAGTAAGTCATTCAAATCCATTATATCCTGATATCTCCTTCATCCCATCCTTAGTTGAGGTGGCTTGGACCTTCCATTCTAATCGAAAATTTAGCTTCTAGAAAAAGACCTACCTCTAACGTGATGAACCGTTGTCGGATTGGTATCGAAGGATGGTGCAAAGACAAAATATATTATTTGCCACGTAAACGCCCTTTCTGCATCACTCTTCATAGACTTCACTAAAGTATTCCAACACAGCAATTTCGGTCCAAGGAAAATATTGCACTTGATAATGTTCTTTCTATGTCTCTCTCTTCCTTTAGGTACTGATGCTACACTGGTCAAAATACTCAAACGGTCCTACAGTTATCATAGAAAAAATCATTGAAAATATAAAATAGAAACAAGATGAAACTTACCTGTGCTGCGTATGACAATCTCCTGTATACGTTCTATACTTTTCTGGATGAAAACGGGAATCTAGCGACCAAGCTTTTGTCCAGCCTTAAATTTGCCTATTCAATGTGAGAAAAATTCTGTGAAACCTCAGGACGCAGCAGATCTTAAACCTCCTCAATAACGATCGGAACTACTTGCCTGTAGCAACAAGATTACGGGATATGGATTTAACATCGAACCCAATACGATATCTTCAAGATATTCTATTCAGTCCTACAAAAGCACGCTTCGAAACGACCGCTTTCTTCTCTTCTCCCTTCCCAAAAGTTTTATAAGCCGAGGGATATCATTGTTCAGGGCATAAAATGTCATGGGAAACAGATCGTAGATGAACAATCTATTAATGATGAAGTAAAGTGAATGTAAAATTAGTATGGCAATATTAATGTTTTGTATCTAGCCGGCGTGGTTCAGTTGGTAGTATATTGACTTAGTAATCGCAATGTCCTGTGAACGACTTCAGCGACTACCGCTTCTGACCGTGTTTTTCTGTCATAAAAGGCAAATTCCGGAACCATACCTACTAACTAGGACCTGGTGCACTACCTTCCAACCTAGTTTACCCCACCCCATCCGGGCCTGAGCCTGAGATACCTAAAGGCCATAAAGACATTTAAACTCAAAATATTATTTTTTTGCTGTGAATACATCCTCAGTAACGGTTTATTAGTCAGAATCTTGTTAGATTGACACCCCGACACAACGTGGAAGTTGTGCTGACAGTGACGTCTCTGAATACAAAGAAATTCTGCAAGTTCCTCATCTCCAGTTATCCGAACATATTTAAAAATCGCATGACGCGTGAGTGCCATGACCGCACATTTCAGTGCAGGTTACATGGGCATCTAAGAAAGCACGCGATATGACACACAATGCGGGAGAAAATCGACAAGTCAGACAGGGCTTTTGATATTTGATCCTTTTTACATGAGATAGAAGATCAAATTTTTTTTTTTATTTAATCTATTTCTTTAGACCGTAGGAAGTTCTTCGCTTCCTATAATGACGAATCGTCACTAAATAGGTCACTGGTTTAAACACTCAGAAGATAAGGAACTATAGAGGACGCAGGGAATGTCAGGAAATGTAAAAGGCAGATCAAGGTATCCACTTCAACCATTTTCGATCATATATAGCAGATAAGCGGACTTAAAAACTGGACAATTACATATCGCATAAACTGACGCATCGGAAGCAACAGTGAATGAGCGTACGTAATAAGCAATTTGTTCTTCACTATAAGGAGCCTTTACATGTGCGGCGGGAACTACATTCTGTACGATAAGAAGTACGTTTTGTGCGAAACAAGGAATGGTTGAACGTTGTCGAATCCCCCATTCACTTTTCAATTCCAAAGTTCACGACATAAGTCAACTTGTTGTTAATGTGGTGGACCCGACTGCATCTTTCCTTTATAACGTCTTTCCTTTTGATGAAATCATTACAGTTGTCAGGCACTGTGCAGAAGAAATTGACGAAAAACATCAGCAGTTGTGTACAAAAGGAGCAATTTTTTGTCAATAGGAATTGTCTTATTTTTGTATACATCACCAAACTTCATAAAGAAAATTTTACGGATGGCCATTCCATGCGAAATCAGATAGAAAAATGTGAAATATCACCCATGGTTTCAGAGTTTGATAACATTTAGCACAATGATAATTGCAAGGCTTCGTACATCCCCTGTTATAAATTCCAAATTACTAGAGTTACTATATCCAGAGTTACAGAGCTTCAAAATTAGCATATTACATCCCTAAATGTTGATGAGACTGACACGTTACGCTGATGAATTTAATTTTTTTTTTTTAAAAAAGAAAAGAAGACACATTCAGGTGTTCCCTATGTAAATTCTTCAGAGAATTTAAATTTCGTTACAAAATTGTGGTAAAGCGCATAGTTTTTGAGATCTGGTTTTATGATTGGGAAAGTAAGGAGTTTCTAAAATGATGTTCACTTTGCAACGTAATAGAGCAATTCGACGAATATGTCATACCCGATGGTAAATATTTAAACGTATCGTGGATTTATTTTAAGTAGCGCAATCGATTCTTAGAAGGTATAAGCTTCATGTTTACATAAAGAAGTGAAAAAGTAATTAGCATAATTGCGTAATTAGCTTCTGTTTTGGGGTTATTTAAAAATTCATGAAAATAGCTACAATTTTACTTCATTTTAACAGTTTATTATTCAGGTAAAAATTTAGAAATTTGAGATTGTTAAAAAAAACAACATGTTTTTGTTTCTATATGAACATAAGCTATTGGTTTGTTTGTTAATAATCAGCCCCACGCCCTGGCAAGCATTATAAAGATCGACTACATAATTATGTCAGTGCGTGACGCTCCATATGTAAAAAGTACTATACACTGCAGAATACATTATGTAAAGTAATTGCTTTTGCATGGTGTTTTAGGGTCAAATGCTGAACAAAATGTATTTGGAACTATTCTCGTAATCACATTACATTTTGTGTAAATCATTAATATAGTATGGTCAGTGCATGACGCTCTCAGATTATGCTACTTCCAATTTACGATGAAAAATACTGTACATTACGGAATATTTGGTGAAAAACAAAGTGCTTTCATGCGGCGCATTAGAGTCAAATGCTGAACGAAAAGTATTTCAAACGGTGGTTTTAATTACAATAAATTTTGTGTAAAACATTAACGAGCAATACCACGCGTCACAAACTGGCATTCATAATATAATTTTCGACTGTTATTGCAGTATATCTCCGAGGGGTTAAAAATGTAAATTTGACATGATATGCTAGCAGAAGTACTGAGGATCACATTTTCGGTTAAATAACACGTATATATTAAAATACTACTTATTATTTAATATTAAAGTTGACGTCACGCACTGACATTTTCATAACCAGCACTTACACTGTGATATACATTTCCCAAACTCTGTGCAAGCAAGGGATCAAGAAAACTCTCTAATGTACTACTTAATAAAAAAATGTTTGACGTTTTATTTTCATTAAACCAAGATGAAGTTGTAAGTAGTTACAGCATATAATAAAATAAAAAATAACTGATATACTGACATGATCATGCAATCGTGTTTAAATTATAATACTTGCCAGGCCGTAAATCAGACCAGACGTAAATAGGTCATTCATTTATGTCAAAATATAAAAGAGAACAGCTTAAAATGTATATATTTTTAATTTTGCTTTCCAACATTTTTAGTTCAATAACTCATAATTAGAATTAGTAACATCCTAGTTATTTTTTAAACTTTTTTAGATAATTCAACAACAGAAGCACATTATGAATTTGTACTAAGACTTGTTAAAGTATTTTTAGTAAACAGACATCGTATACTCAGGGCTGCAGCTTGTATTTTTACAAGGGGAGCAATATCCTATTTTGGCGCCACTTTGAAGGAGCCAGAAATGTACAATGCCCCTTCCTTGTCTTTATTTGCCGCATCCAGTCCGCTGTTTGGGGGCGTGATTATCCCTGACTCCCATGTGGGGGAATTCAGTGAATCTTGACTGTGTTTTTTTTTTGGGGGGGGGGTCTATACTTTCAGAAAATTTAAGGGAAATGTATGTAAGGTGTACTGCGGGTTGCAAAAATGTCAGTGCATGACGACAATTTTTACATTAAATAATATATAGTATTCTTATTGATTAAGTGTTTTTTCACCGGAGATGATTTCTTCAAGGTTTGCTTTATCCAACGGTGAACCGAAATCGCTTTTGTTGTAATTATAACATAAGTTACAAGGTAATTAACGTCGAAAAGTGTATTCTTAATGGCAGTGCGTGACCCCTGGAATCGCTCAATAGCGTAAATATCTTAAAATATACATGAGATACGTTTTAGAACTTTCACAATTGTAAAGAGCAGAACATCTCCTAAAGAATGATGTACTGGCAACATTAGGTTTTTGGTAGGAACTTGATTAGTAAAAAAAAAAGTTTTTATTTACCTCATTATAAGGTATAATGGTGTGCACATCGAAACATAATAAAATGTATATCACACGAATAGTACCAGATACAAAGAGGGGATTGCACCAATGGAAAGAGTAGAACATTTCATTTAGAATGCTATTTAGAGTGGGTCCTTAGTAGTATGTTCATTTACAAAGCACTTTTTTATATCTTTTAACATAGTCACTCGTTCAAAGCTGCCCCCCCACACACACTTAAGGACATTTTTTTACATGGTAGCTAAATAAACATACAGAGCTAGGCATCAAAGGTACTGCTTACTAAGTTAATATCTTACGTTTACAGCGCGACAGTAACATTTTAATTATCATGTATATTTATGACAGAACTATACCGCACTCTATTGTGTACAAAGTAGGCCGTCTTTTCACAGCCCTGTGCGACCCCTTCATTATAAGTTTTAAATAGCAAAGTAGTAACTAAAATTGCTACATAAATATTATCATAAAATTTGCTAGAACTATATACGTTAGAAAGAGCGGACGAATAAAATTATAAATGACTTATAATATGTAGCAGCTGCCATTTTTTTTTTCAACAAAGTTTTAACTGAACATTGCTACAGAAATAATATGAGATAACATAATCAGGAGATAACCTTTGAATAGAGGTAAACACTTTTATTTTAATCTTTTTGCGAACTGTATCTTAACTTATTTTTATCTCAGATTGTTGTCTCGACATTATCATCACATTTTCTGTATTGAGGATCGAACCTTATTTTTTTTTTCATTCCTTGAACAAGAATGCGCAGACATAAACTCAATGACAACAGAAACTTCCCTCGTTGATTCGTAATGATTTCCACTGAGATCCTTTCCCTGATCACATGCTTCACATACCTGTGAATTAGATTGTTTACTAAGAATCCCACCAAGATTTAATATACCACATTTTGTCAAAGCTCTGAAACTATGGGTGAAATTTCTTGCCTAAATTGGCATAGAAAGATGGCGAAGCAAAACTTGCGTTGTCATAGGTATAAATTGCTCCTACACCCTCCATATTCTTCGAACTTGGAACCATCACACTAAGATATGCTGATGCATCCAAATCACTACATCTAAAACAATGAAATGAACTTCCGGTTGCCACTTTTTATGGTAGACTAAATTGAAAGAATGTTGAATCGTTAAGAAATATGGCTGCGAACGGAAATTATTTGGAACAAGGCATTTACTCCATTCCAAAACGTAAGAGTAGTGTGAAGTGGAGAACTAGTGATTTATTTCCGAACATCGTTTCATTCAGTTAATTAAAAATTGTTTTAAAATATTTGTCGTTTCTACGTTGTGTAATTCAAGTCACTTTGGCAAACAACAATGAGCTTTTAAAAGGATATTCAAATAGTTATGAAATGCATTGTACAATTACACTATGTAAATATATGATACACTTAGGAAATATTTTTGATTTTAATATATATTACGATTGATATCCGAGAAAATAGTTAATAGATATACTAATGTCTGTTGATGAAGTTAGCTCAGTGTGCTCATTAACTTAAATGAAAATGCAATAATATATCGAACTTCATAGTAATTTAATTCCAAAACGGCAAATTTATCGACCAATTTTTACCAAGGATTGTATTCCTTTTATAGGAGTTATTCTTATAACCTTCCATAACATCTATGGGACAAGCTTCCTTCACTCATTATTTACACTAGTCTATACTAAACGCAGCCGGAAAAATCTAAGAGCATACATGTAATTCAATTTAAATTCGAATGTGCTCGTTGGGTTTGTAACATGCTAGGAAGAACAGAAACCAAATAATATTCTGGAAGCAATGTCTATTTATTTAAGTTATGGAAAACTTCTAATTTCTATTCTTTCTTTAATAATTATTCAAAACCACTGTATGTTGTACTGTCATCACTTATGAAAATTCATTCATTGTTGCTGTGAAATACAAATTTAATTTTCATTGTTGACTTGAGATGCAGTAATGTTGTTGCTACGAACAAGTTTTGTTCATAGATTATTTTCAGGTATTTTTAGGCATGGTAGGACAGCTCATATCTCTGGTTGGGGTAGAATACATGAACATGGTTCTGCTCATCCTATTTTGAAGGACGGAAAAGTGAAAACTATGTCCAGAGAAAATTGTGTGAAGAAATCAAAATACACTAAAAAGGAAATTGATCATGATCAGTTTTGTGCCGTCGTTGAAAATATGGAGACATGTACAGTAAGTTATAATTTATTATTCAATATGTTTTTACTATTTTACTTTACACATCTAATTTTGATAATTGATTCGCTTTAATTTTCCACGTTTATGAAGAAAATATAATTTGAGGTATGTGTGACTTAAATTCATAAATGTATTCATAATTTGACGTATGTGTGTTTCTTGATTACTTCCACACACATTTTAGCTTAACTTTTAAGTTCAGTATTAATTTCATTAAGTTCCTTGCTGGTGAAAGCTATAAACGTTTCTCAACTCATTCACTTTTAGGACACGATAAATAAAACTTCTCTACCACCTCTCTTTCATTATGCGCGGTAGATTTATGTAAGGCTGTGGTCGGTTGCCCCCACCACAAATTCTAGGTACTACCCTGGGTAAGTGGGGGTAACGACCGGTCACCAGGAAGACGTATTGGAACTGGCACCACTGCTATCAAGTGGACCACGCCATCTGAAAACATAAACTCCCTCTCTTTTTCAAGTAGTCACCGTGGTAGCAGGACGTCACAGCGAACTCTCAGTGTAAACGTACCTCGAGTGTTAAGTGTTAAAGAGTGCAAAATATCATTATAAAGACTTCCATTGAAGCAGAGCGGTGCATACATGAAGAATGGAGTACATGAAGAATGGAGGCGGTTAAGTGCTAAATAGTGAACTATCTTCACGTGTGGTTACCTTCCCCCTTCATGTGAACTACCTTCAGGTTTCCGTTGGTTAATTTCTTACCAGATCCACCATGTACAGGCAAATATTTTGTAGATATTGGTTAAAATATATCTATATTTATTCATTCTAAATTTCAAGTTGATTCAGTGTGTTTCCTTGTTCCATGCGCGGGAGGATCATTACTGGTCAGCGTGCCTCCATCCTTGTTGAAAAGGGTGATTTTTTTTCCTAATAGGCTATTACGGCGAGTTGCGCTACCTAAGGCAATTTATGTCTGTCCCCTTGTAAACCGTCTTTGTACAGTTTTACAAGGGAACGCTCATAAGGCTTCGCCTGTAAGTAATGTACCCCGTGAAAAAATCTTGTCATGTTTTTCCGTTACTCTATTTTATGTCCCTTGCATATTATGTATGCGAGCGTAAATACAAATTCCGAGATAAGAATGTGATTGGTAAATGGGACTAGGTATTCTAAAGTGCTGAATCTTATTTCCTAAACCCGAAGCTCTCCCCTGGATATGTCATTTTTGTTTTAGCCCCATTATCATTTCTGATCATAATACCCCGGAACAACGTAAGCTACTTGGTGATAGGACCATCTTTTATATAGTCCACAATATTTTTAATATAAGTGGGACAGAAATACTTTTAATAATGCATTTTAGTAACGTGTGTAAGAATAAGAAAGCGATCAAATAATATAAACAAATTATAAATGGTTAGAATCTAAATATAAATTTAATTATTGAATATTGTTATCATATACTGACTGAGCATTGAAAATTTGTTATACCAGTTTTCATTTAAAATATACAATTTGTTAAATAACACAAAGTTACATTGGCATCAGATTTAAAGAGAAAATATTATGATATGATGTAATCTTTCTTAACAGTAAAGATTCATACATCTGAGATTGTGAAAATTTCACCTTAGACTACGGCAGAATGACGCTTGTGGGAAGAGTCGTTGGTATAACATTTATTCACTTCTTTATTATTAATAAGAAGTGATTAATGAGAGCCAGTGAAACTAACACCCTTCTCTCAATACGGAATGATTTGGGACTTTAAGATGTGTAATTGATCGTATGTGTCATAGCAAAAATGTACACCGTAAGAATGTTGATTGTCAGCAAGTTTCTTGTACCAGTTGCATCCATCGGCCTATAAACAGAGATCCCTTGGAAAATGATCTATCGAAAAACACACAAGACGGAGTGGATGTCGAGTCAGGAATTGTGAGAATCGTCCGCACAGCTGCACTGATGAAGAACCGTATAACAACACGAAACATATCACCAAAATGCCTTGTGGGTGCCACAAAGTCCAGTTATCTATGTAATGAAACAAGATATAAGCTTCGGAATAATACTTATCAGCTATCACTGAATAGCTTTCAGAAACGACCGACCCATGGGTGTATGTTGTATAAATGTACTGACTGTTGACAATGCATTTTATCTTCTGTGAAGTCTGAGTGTATCTATAAAATGTTACGAAACGCTTACTCCTTTCACAGAGATCTTGTTACGCAATGTATAGAATAGGATTGCAAGCCTTTCGTGCTAGTGGATTTTGTGTTCAAGGCGAGTTCCTCACCTACTCTGTCTCTTTTCGTGAAATGTAAACTTGACCTGCTTTTCATCTCGTATAGCCAACCAAGGTTTGAATACACAGAGCAAGAGAGAAACTTTAACAAAATTCCTCGAACACCTGCTCTGAACTTTCTACTCAATGCGGCTTAGAAAAATGTGTCTGTGCCTTCTTTAAGTCCACCCTATCAATTCTCCCCAAACCTCGTAGATGGACAACTGTTATTTCGATAGTTTAAAACGATATCTTCGGTCTCTTTACGATTAAGGATATTCTTGAAATTATCTAGACAGAGGTTCTAAACTGTTAAGGTTGTGAGCACTACTCACATTTAATGCCAAGTGTGTGAGCACCATAAAACCGAATCGATTCAACTTTCATAGGGAGATACATACATGTTTTAAGAACTCACCATGCTAATATAATGACACCATTGGAACTAAATGTTACTCAAAATTTAATGATACCCAAAGAGAAGTCGCTTGTATGTAAAAGTTTAGAGCGTTGAGGATGGAAGTGTTCCTGGTATGTTCTTAAGCAAACTTTGTTATAGATAAATCTCTGTAACATAGTGTAGCTTTTTGTATCTTCTGCTCACCAGAAGGTTATAAATGAACTCTTTTCCAATATTTCATTGCTGAAAATCAATTGAGATCTATCAATTCAAGCACAACAGTTATATTATTCTCTTGAAAATCTTGACTTATGTGATTTAAGTATGCATTGAATTGAAAGGATTATACGCCATATTTAAAAGTGTTAATGCGCTTTCAAAATACAAAAATACATGTCAAACTCGCTAAGAGGATCTTCAATTAAATGATGGACAATTTTAGTATAATCATACCGACCTCGTCCAAGTGTATATCTGTGCAACTTCTGGGAAATTTTACAGTTCATTCTTGTTTGCTTTAGTAAGGAATACAATTTCTTTGTTTTCACATTTCTCCCCTGAGGTTTTTTTACTAAGCTCGTTGAGATACTGAAAAAGATATACTATGAAAGCATTCTCAAATAGGCCTATTATTATTATTTTTTTGCAAAACTATTCGAAGAAATAAATAATTAGATTTTTCAAATATTTTTACTTCTCTGTAACAGCATAATCACAGCTCAATCAATGAATGTCCGTATGAAGGAATAGTTCTTCACTCTATAACTGTATACCCGGGGCAGTCTGACCCTGGAACTTTCCATTTCTTATTGTGTACACATTACTTGATGTACACAGGTCACTACCACCAAAGTAAATTTAGTATTGACTGAGACCTGCTAGATGACAAACGTTCGAAATAATAAGGTATTTTTATTAATGGATTTGGTAGAAATGTCATCTGAAGGGTCACTGAGGTATATAGTTTGTGTAACGTTTTGTGTAACTGGGAATATGAGTGTAGAAATAATGAATGAATGCATAATTGCGGATATTTGAAGATTATATGAAATGTAGGTTTTAATTATTATCATATCATTAGCTTACTTGAACTGAAAAGTAACTCTGTAAATAGATTTAAGGGTTAAATTTGATTTTTACCATTTACATGTCATCTTCTTTTAACTTGAATTCTAGATTCCTTAATACTTACTTTATCGATACAAAGTGAACTAAAAGGTGTTTATTACATTCAATTATAATACAAAATGTGCTTAGGGTGCGTTCAAACTTTAAAGAAGCACCATGCGTCACTATGACATCGGTGGAAGTTCACAGATGTACACTTCTAGGATCAATATGGCGCCCATAAATCAAACAGGAAGAGTTTCAGCAAACCTTTGTTAAGCCGTTCTACAACATGAAAATGATTAATTAAAAAAAACTTTGAAATGTTATGAAAATGTCTAGCATCTCAAAATGAAATTAGCAATGATAGTAAATAAAAGATAGAAAACCTATATCATTTCGCAGAAAAATGACAGTAATTTGTTAGTACCCACCACTAGTTGATCACAATCTTTTACGACACACACGAGCTTTAATTTACCGATATAATTAGATATTAGAAAGTTGTTAATACTAATATAAATGTCTTTCCTCGTAGTTGTACAAGAGACTGGTAAAACTATAAGAAATAAATTATCTAATTTTCTGTAATATAGTATTCTCCTTTAGTACTTTACGTGACGTTACCCTCGAATTATGTTACTGCCCATGAACACACTTTACTAGGACGAGAAGAATACAAAATTTCATTAACGAGCGCCATTGTTCTCCAGAGCATCATATTGAGAATGCCAGATCTAGAAGTCAGATTTGCAACTCCTATTCAGTGATTTTGATTAACAATGTAACAAACGACGTTGCGATACAGGGTTAGTAAACGATTGTGGGCATCATAACGAATTCCACAAATTGTGGTAAAGAGACGTATTGTGAGCACGTACAGATCATCGTATAACAGAAGAATTAAGGGTTGATATTATTTATTTCAATTTATTCCTGCAAACTGCAATCATTTATAAAAACTACTTATCTAAATGCTTTGTCTAGCATGTTCATTAACATGAACTAGTAACACAATTGTCTCTAATTTAGCTTATAAGATTGAAAATTTTCATTCGGCACCAACACTTTAATAAGACATTTAACACATTTTCGGTATATGGAGTGTTCGAACATAGCAAATTGAAGTGTGGGTGTCTAGAAGAGTAATACCTTGCATTGCAAGATGCAGAAATTGAAACCAGTATGGTACTAAATTATTCTCTGTTTTTTAATTTCATATTTTAAAAGAATAAATTTCCATTTAACTAGGTTCATTAAGGGACATTTTGGAATTAATATAATAAAGTAATATTATGGATTTAATTTAAAAAACATAGTGCCTAAGGTTTCTTCATCAGCTCTCTTACGTGTGGTATGCCAAAAAGCATCCAATATACTTAATTTCCAAGATAATTATTCGACTTGTTTCATTTTTTTATAAAGGAACAAACCATTATCAAGAAACATAAGATTATTCAGCTGTTTACTTCTAATATGAGTTTTATACTGATCATTTGATCAGTTTATATGCTCTATATCATAGATTATGTCATACACGGTCCCACAACCAACATCAGACTAAAGAAGGCATTCGACTAATGAGTGGTTATTATCAAGTGCATTATAATATGCTTATTTTAAGTTTGTTATATGCTTATGAGTGGTTATTATATATTTGTGCTTTTCCTGGGCAAAGAAATTGCAACTTTTTCTACATCACACTGGTTTCATACGAATCGCATCGTTCTAAACTCTTTTTGATACGAAATATGAATAAAGAAAACACGCCATTTGTCTACGTACGTATTATATCCCATGTGCATTATATTAGTTTTTCCTTTCTAGTTTCTGAATCATGCACTTCCGTGCATGTGAGTTGCGCATAAAATGTGTATGCTCATTGTTATAGTATAGCCACTAGCCAAGAGGTTTCATGGATTAATTATTATTTACTTACTGATTTGAGGTATATTGATAACAAATTATACCTTCAATGCATTTTAGAAGTTTTACTAAACTATATGTTTTGTTTCTGATATTGACATTTGAAGTTAATATAAATATTAAGAAGCCTTCATTTATGGAAACGTAAAGGGCATTCATCGTATAAAGTCCCTGGTAAAATTATGGGATAGCCACCCACTGGACTACTAACGATGTATCCCTAACTGATATACCTTAAAACTCATTTGATAAAATCAAATAACTTTCCAAAGGAAACGTGTAGGGCTTTGAGTTTGCGAAAAAAAAAATACTTCCCATAATTCAAAATTCAAATAATATAATAACATTCCTTTTTATGCATGCGTTAAATTTTCATGATCCTCCGGTGACGAAACGTATTGGGACACAACTTAACGGTTGTCATGTCTGTAGATTATTGTAAAGATATTAAACATTCCATGCCGATTTTTACATACAAATAATGCTTATATATGTATCTACATATACCTGTAACAGCTGGTAACATGGCTGTTGCTTGTACACTCTTCTATGTTCATTCTTGTGTGTGTATATTTATGTGAGACAGAGAGTGTACATAGTTTACACCAATAATTTTATGGCGAGTAACTTCTTTACTCAGTCTATGTAAAGAATGCTTTGTATATAAATGCCTAAGATATTTTTCGTCAACTAGGTAAAATATGCTATTCCTCGTCATTATACTAAATTGTCGCTCTATCAACAAGCGATTGAAAAATGCTGCAGAATGTATTAAATTATGAACCTGAAAACATTATGGAACTTTGTCAGTTTGCCCTCAAATTTTGCAGCGTGTCTGATTGTGAGTGATGTCAAATGTATGCACTGACCTCGTACATTGACAAATTGTTATGTTGTATTGTGTAATGTAATGTCACCCCGTGTTTCAAGTAGTGCAAACTAAATAATGTAGAAAATAATGGAACACAGTCTTCAAACAAGGTAACATGTTCTCTTCCATTATTAATTTATAAATGAATCGTCAACATTCGTGCTCACGTTCTTATTTGTTTAGATGACCAATTATACGCTGCTTTATTAGTACCTGTTGATACATTGAATGGCTATCGTCATAACCGCTCTTTCCATCACTGTGATCTGACGTTTAGCTCTCAATGTCTGATTATCCCGAAATTTATCATAGTTGTTTCCATCATAGGTATAATAATAAATCCAAACCATTGGCAATTTTAAAACAATATGTGTGCAGTCAACTTCCAAAAGAGCCCCTGTGAACAAAGATGTTTAATTAATTTATTTATTTGGCTTATTGGGTTCATTTCATTATTCTCTAACTCATTAGCAATATTTTGATCCAGAAATTTTGTAAAATTACTTTATTATTATAAGTATGTAAAGAACAGAAATAAATATTAACCGTAACATGTTGAATGTTTTATCTTTCCCAATTTATTTTGGAAAAGTAAAATCTTGGTAAACTAAAACTTTTAGCATTATTTATATACATGGCTACGAATTATCCCTAGTTTTGAAAAATAAGACATGTGTTACAAGTGTGTTTTTTTATTTCCCAACATTTATTGCTCTTGGTCAAGGGTGGTGTCTAGAGAATCTGACGTCTCAGCTGTGTGTCAAATTTCGATTATATTTGATGTGAATTTTTTAAGAAGAATACTACTCTAATACACAATAAAATATCCTTACTAAATAAACATAGAACATTATACTGAAAAATAAATATAATTAAACAAGTATATGCCAGAAACTTTTGAATATTTATCATGATTCCCGCCAGACAGTTGCCCAAAATTTGTACCGTTGTACAAATATTTCAATCGTAATATAAACATTGAAACTTGCATAGCAGCGAACCTGGAGTTTTTGTGTTGTCAAATATGATATAGTGTCAAGTAAAAGTGACATACATGTGCACTACCATGTAGGGTCTGCCACCTTTTGCCTTGATTACCACCGATATTCACCTAGTCGTTGAATTCACAGAGTGTAGTTTGTAGATATTCTTGAGGTGTTTCAACCCATACCTCTATGTGAATGTCTGTTTTTATAAACCTCATATAATGCCTGGACTGTGGACCAATTCAGGATTGTAAATTCTGTCAAATATTCCTTCACACGGAGCGTGGTCTCCAACAATAGATATTGATGTGCATTGTTCTACAGTTAACACGAATTTATTAAGAGTTATTATCAGTTGGTTGAATTACGAGAAATTCCCTGTCTAAATGGTCAGATAATCCCAGAGTATATCACGAACGGAGCTTTTCAGCTATACTAATTATCCCAGTAATTAAAAAAATGAAATAACTGCAGTTCTACACTTCGGGACTGAAATATACTTGCGTTGGTGCCAAATCGTATAGAATAATCTGAACCTAACAATGTGAATTGATTTCCAGTGCATGAAGTAACTTTACGCAGTCCTCCATTGTCAAGTAATAATGTTCCTTAGGCATATAAAACATGTATCTATATTACCATTATCAATACAGCCTCCAGTTCAAGACTTGGACTGAAAATTTGAAAGATGCAAGTGGTCTGCTTATTGACAACTTTTTCCGTGGCAACGTTTAATTCGAAAGTCAGTTGTTAGAGGGTTGCAGTCCTTAATTTCACACAGACTGAGATACGCGATAAATATCACAATTTTAAGAAAATGATAAATGATGGGTACAAACATAGTAAATACGCTTTTAGTTGACATTATGGTTAATAGAAACATCGCTGATATTATAACTATCTTTGTTTTTCACGTTTTAGAAGTATTGATTATAAATCTCAAAGTGAAAATGCAGTATTTATCGCTATTTTATAATGAAAATAGTATGCATTTTCTTACTAACATTTTCATTTAGATAAGGCCAGGAAACATAAAATTATACTTATCACCACCTAAACACCAGTTATTTATCAACCCTGAGTATAGTAGGCCATAGAAGTTTAATGTATTACTGTGTTTTAACTTCTAATGTTAAAGAAGGTAGAACTAGTTACAATCTGGATAATTATTATACACTCAATATTTTAATGTAAAAGGTATACAAACGACGAAAAGGAACAATATTACTCATATAAACTATTAAGTATTCAACATATTACAGATTTATTCTATTAACACCATTATTAATCTCAGAAAGTAATCTAAATGATTCTGTTATTAGTACACAAATATATTGAACAAAATTACAATTAAAATGTCAGAAATAATATCCAGAAGTTTCAATCAAAATAGTATAATTATAACTAATTATTATAAGAGATTTGTGCTAAATGAATTGAAAATAATAATATAAATATTTTGCCTAAAATCAAAAAGAATTTAAAAATAATCATACATGGGCAGACATATTTTGTAAAAGAAATATATAATTTCTATAATTTGATAGATGAGTGCTATGTTTTGTGAAATTGAAGTAATTCATTTGTTAAAAAGTCGATTTTGAAGAATTCCAAATCTGTGCAGTAACTTGTATATTTCTTCCAGGGCGATAGTGGAGGTCCGTTAACAGTTGAAGTTCTTAAATCGCCTGTAACATTTGAGCAGCTTGGTAAGAATAAGTTAACATAATTATATGATACAATTTTCCAAATAAATCGAATTAACGAAATCAATCAAATATAATATCGAGTTTCATTAAAATGAAATTATTGAAACATAAAATATATTTCTTACGAATAACATAATATCTACTTCATTTATATGATGAGAAACTTTCTCCTTTCAACAGCAATAAAAGACACATATTGGAGGTATAACATAGAACTTCAACAAGCTTAGAAACGTATTTAAATAATCCTATTTAAAATTGAAAGATACTTGTATTATTAACAATGAGTAAGATTAGTCTATTTTCTGTAAATGATTTTAGATAGGTATATTCCGTTGAAAGTTGCGGTTTCCTTATCTGTTGAACACTTACACAGAGTCCTTATTTATATATTATCAAATCATAAAGAATATCTTTCATTGCAAATTAAATACATACAATTTACAAATTAAATATTTGGAATTTTTTATTTAAAAAAATCATTTTTGATTCCGAAATTGCAAACAACTAAACGTTTAGTGGATTGATTTAAATTAGGTTGGTCCTCAATTTATTTCACAATCCTTATTTTCACAGCATCAGGTATACTTCTGCACCAAACAAGTTGGAATATTTAGGAGAAAAACACTTAAGAATAAAAGCATTAACGAAATTTATCTCCAATGTTGATTTTACAGTTTAAACAACTTATTGGTTTTAAATATCATCAGGTAGTCCTTTGAAAATTATGGAATGAGTATATGACATGAATTCTATATGAGCCATTTAAACAGGTATATTTTGTTTCTGATTTTAAGCTTTTTCACAAGTTTAATGTATTCAATTTCTAAACTTGTTGTTCTAAGTATTTAAACATACAAATAAGTTGGTAAAATTTTTTATATATTTTTTTCTTTACAGGTATAGCTGCTGGAGGGGTTGGTTGCGCTGATCCCAGCTATCCTGGGGTCTATGTAAATGTATCCTTTCACATGGATTGGATAAAAGAACACACACGTGACGCTAAATATTGCAGATTCTAATAAAAAGAATTTGTTTTTAATGTAGCAACTCTATCAACATAAGTATCTAATAACGTGTGTTACATTTATTTATTATTTTACATATAATGCTAAAAGAAATCATATATTAGATCATAGATTGCATTTGAATTTTCAGATAGAATAAGTTATTTTTTAACAGAAGATAATTCAAAATTTATTTGATGACTGTTTAATATCATTGAAACTTTATGATGGTTTGAAGTAATATCTAAGGTAATTGATTACCATAATATTTTGTATTATCTTAGAGCCAATTCTAACGATTACAAATGTAAAGAATTCTAGTGGTTCTAACATTTTTAAGTTTAGTTCAGAAAACAAATTAGTAAATATGACAAATGCTTTTCATCCACATTGTTATGCATATATGCTCCAGCCTTAGAGTGTGAATCTAAACCTTCGTAAGACTACTATTATGACGTTATTCGTGGTCCCCAATACGTTGTGTGGGCATTCGTGTGTGGGCCATAATTGTAAACTATCACTCATAAAATCTATTCTGAGTACTGTAATTCTCTTCTTTAATACAATTCTTGTTCCTAGTTCTTTATGCTACAATTTCTACCTCGATGTTCTCTATATACAAGAAATAAGCAATATTTTATTTGGACAGCCTTGTATTAGTTTGTATTATTTTCATGTGGAATGTTCCCTTTGCTCCGTTTAAATAGTTATTTTCTTAAAGTAATCGCGTAGGATAAACACTATATTTTGTAAATGAATTACTCTTTTAAGTAGGTCATTGAAGTTTGTAATTCTTCTACAGTTAATGTGAATGTAGAATTTATAATAATTTAATACCTCGGCAGTGTAAAGCGATAGCATACTGTACTATTATGTACTATTACTCTACATGAAGGTACAAAGCTTACTTCCTCGACAAAAAAATCATTTTTATGTACATTTTAGGTTTCGTCTATTTAGTTTTTATGTTTTTTTATATAATAGTATTAACAAAACTGAAATAAAAATCATTCGTTTCATCATTTAGATGAAAATCATCTAATGATGGCTATCACATGCACACTCACAGTGTTTTGTTGGCTATTACCTTTTAGAAGAAACTTGCTTTAGTTAATCATCAAATTATGAGGTTTTGTATAAATATTAGCATCAAAACAATGCTTCGGTTTGTGACTGATATATTTAATTCAACAGAGGATGGTTAGTGAGCCTTAAACTGCAATCATATAAAGCTGGCATGTTTTCTTATTCCAAGCAAAAGATAACCTTTTACTACGATTCCAAAGCAAGTTTTCTCTTCAAATCAGTATCATAGGTACATTTATAAATTATTATTTCATACTGTCCAGTATCAGGTACTCTGCTTCGTATGTTGGCGGTAAAAATACCGAATACACTGAAAACATAGAAGTTTGGTGGGAATTGATCCCGGATCGCCAAATCAGAACTCTTTTAACATTTCTTGACGTTCTCTTATGTGACATTCCATTTTGCAAATAAATTATAGGGCTGGTTGAAAACTACAGATTGTATTTTCAGTACTCATCAAGGCTTGTCAATGAATTTCAATTTCATTTACATTAATAAAAACATAATATCTCTATATTTCGGTAAATGACGAATGGATAGCCGTATCTTCTGCATCTATAACGAGATAACCGAAATTCATCGTGCATGTACAATTGTATATAGTGATAATTCCCACATATACGTTTCTTCGACAGCGCGTATAAACAGAACTAAACACTTATTGAATTATATTCATGTCATGAAGAGTGGCAACAGCATGCTGCTTGGAACATGGAGCCATATTGCACTAAGGTTGTTACCTATACAAGCATTCACTTCGGCAAAATTGCACGTCACGGTGCGCATTCCTGCTATATATGAACGAAAGTATAAAATCTTTATCTTTGAACTGACGAGGTAGAGGCTATGTGGGTTATCACAATTTATACCTGAGGTATTCAATTAACAAAAATTATTCCTTCAAAATTAGAGTTTTAAAATAATTTTACAGTAGGTTCAGATAATTACGCATGTTAGCATAACGAGTTATTAAAAACTTAGATGTTTATATTAGACGGGACACGTTTCTACAAGATGTGTAATTTTAAAAGTGTTTGGTGCTTCGTTGCGATAAGATGTTTTCAAAAATTATGATCAAAAATCAACGTCACTAATTGATACAGTTAAATACCTAGTATCGTTATATTGCAAAGCTAAACATGATGTAAAGTAAGATATAGTAGTTGTTCCTTAAAGTGCTGTACCATAATGTGTTGCACCTTAGGTGTTATCACCTGTTCCCATTTTAGTATAGTTAATGAAAAATTTTATTATCTAAAATCCACCATAGGAAAAAGTTTAAATGCACATGTGAAGATACGTAAAGAGATCATAGTATTTATTATTGTGAAGTCTAATAAATATTAAACCCCGGTAAACTATACCGAGGGTTCCAAAAGTTGTTTATTTTCATAGCGTGTAAATATTATATTAAAATTCGAAGAAACATTATGTTGTTATAAAGCACTGTATATTGTAAACATTGTGAGAATCTTACTATCAAGTCATCAGCCATCATTATGGCATATTGAAATGTTCCAAGAGTATGGCTTGTTTACAAGCTGTATATATTCCTGAACAAAGCCCATTTATTTCATGTTTCCAAAATTTCCCCTACAAAATTTACAACAATACAACGTGTCAGTAGAAAATTAATATGGGTGCTTATCGAAATATGAAGTGAACTTCCTATCTAAAAAAATATAAGCTTTCTCCAAGGGTAATAGTAACGTATTCTGAATATGTAGATATTTTCAATATTATAAATGGATTAGTTAACACTGTAGGTTGGAATTTATTTTACCTCTGTGTACCTCACTACACCATTTCCAATGGAAATGGAGATGTTGAAAATGTGCGAAAACATTTGGCAACCTGCAAACACTTGGAAGCTGAAATTTTAGGTGGAAATTCTGATTGTCAATTGCACAATTACATGAATTAATGAAAGATGGAGGAATTGATTTACAATTTTTCTCACGGTTGCCGTGAGTAGTAAAATTTTCAAATTGTTCTTTATATATTCATTTGTATCCTTTTCTACTGAAAATAACATACTTAGGGGGACAGAAGTAAAACACATTCTACAACGTCACTTCCCAAAAATTGTGTTCTCAGTGATCATTCTAATGCTTATTTAGTATGAATTAGGCCAATAATATACCTGCACAGACTTCGTAAGCCATCAGATAGCAAGTTTTTTTCTCGTGATTGATGAGCATTTATGCAGCCTTTCCAGCGAGGCGAAGAAATTTTGTACCTGATGAATAAGTGGGTTTTGTGCATTCGTTTACAGAATTTCTAAAATTATCCGATTTGGCAACATTTATTTCAACCATCCATGAATTATGATTGAGGTTTTATTGGTTAATATATACTTTCTATAACAAAGATATATATATCAGTGCCGGAACTGTGTACTTGTGCTTTAGTTTAATAGTTACGTACTATGAAAGAGCAGCTTGGGTAGCTTTTGAGATAAGTGGAAACGCGTAATCAAACAAATTTTTCTGTTTGCTCACTTAGCCCAAATCTATGTACCATAATTGTTCTTCTATATTTTGCTAAACCGCATGTTTCTTAATATTTTTACACATTAACGCAATATTTATCGTCTAGTTGATAGATTTTTTGAATATTCAAGAACCTTTCAGTACATGTACCTATAATAGAAATCAAGATTTGAAGAATTGTTTACAATCACAATTCCATTTTTTTGCAATCACTTCCGAATTTTATAGCGAAGTATCTAAATGCATCTCCATGGATTCTAATAATATGAAATTTACATAAATCGTTATCTTTTCTGTTTCCGAACTATGTTAACCCGTATTATAATGTATATTTAGACATATTAGTAAATAAGTCTAATCATTATCTATTAGTAAATAAGCAATATCCAATCATCATACAATACGAGTACGTCCACTTCACTTCATTCAGGTAAATCCTAAATTATCCCATTGACTATCTCAGATCACTGTGATACTTTTTTGTTTACAAGTATATGCGAAAAAAAGAACCCCGTATTTTTTTGTTTTCCCGAAAAAAATATATGTGAAAAGTTACAGGCTCTCAAAATAGTTCCCAAGGTCATCTACGAACATCAAATCTAGAAATGAATGTTCTTTTCAAACATCATTTTTAAGGAGTATAATTTACGGATTTGCATGAAATTAAAACATAATATTTCTCTCACGTTATATCTTATCGTGTGTTAAAATAACTACTTGTGATTTGCTACTTTAAAATAAATTGCAAAAATGTGTAATGCCTGTATTTTGTTGCAACATTACATTAATTATATTTTTTTCAATTATTTGAATATATATCTGCAAATTAGTATCCAGATATTTCATATCTGCTATGAATAATGTTAAAATCCAGATATTCCATATCTGCTATGAATAATATTAAAAGATTGTGGAATATATTAATGGAAATGAATTTGTAGTACGAGGTGATCGTTCAAATCCAGGATACGCTCTGCATTCTTAGATTCTACAGTTCTGAAACATGTGCTTTAGAGTATGCCATATTTGTGAAAAAACAGAACTTTGATCATTACAGGTTTGCTCTTGTTAGTTTGTTGTTTCAATGCAAGAGCCAGTTATTCTGGCATTTCATAAATTTCCATATTGACACGTGAATTGGGAATTATATTAAGGCCATTTCGAATTTTGTTCAGAAGAGTTGAGTTAGATTACGAGTTGAATGATTTTCCTAGTTGTGTGGTACCTTACTCTTGCTTTCGATTATTGGCTTTCAGTTAATCGGAGCTTTGCTATCTTAAACTTTGAATTTGAAGCTATAGTTTCTCAAATTAAACTTGATCTCAGTTAGACTTGAGATACGACGGAGTAGGTTAAGTACGGTATTTGAACGTCATTTCGTGCTACAAGACCATTTCATTCTTAGAAATAGCAAAGTTGTATTTTGATCGTTTTGTAGTGTTATACTACTCAGCAGATAGGTGAAATCTGGGCACAAGTGTGTGTGTGTGCGTGTGTGTGTGTGTGTGTGTGTGTGTATGTGTGTGTGTGTAGGTACATTGATTGCCAGGCGAAAATCCAGAATTAGCTATTTTCATTGTTGTTGGCTTAATAGTAAGTTTTACAGAACACATATATATTTTCGAAGTCAAATATTTATAGTATATGGCTATGTGTTACTACGAGGTATCGTACATGAATATAATCCTGAATTGTTATAATGCCTTTCGGCTTGTTCTAAGGATAATTAAATTGTTCAGCGAACTACATTCAATATTTTTGATTTGTAGAAACCGAACATACTATAAATTTAAGAGCCTCGAAATATTTCAAATTATGTGTGTGTGGGTTTATGATAGAGAGTGTTACCACCGTTAACTTGATTTGTGGTGTCCTGGATTCGATCCTGTCATCCCTCGTTGACTTGATAATTTAAGCTAGGTAAGTTGGTGCTCGTATATTACTGTAACAGGTTTGTACCGTCGGAATTTTAGTACCGGGTGCTCTGTATTGCAGTTTCACTGGGGAATTAGTTTCAACTATTTAATCCTTATTCGCCAGCTCTCTAAGCCGTGCTAATTCACGAGTTGGTGGTCTATGCTTAGAGGAAAAGGCAGCGAGTGACAGAGCTAAATTCAATTAGAAATTTTCGATTCTTGATAATGTCTACCTCCGGTCCTATTAGTCATATTAAGACGCGCCTTTTGTATATGTTAGATAGTAGCGGGTTCTATAAGAACGTTATTTTAGTTTTCACTTAAAGCGATAAGTTTGGGCCCTGCAGGACTCTGAATTGTAGAAAAACTGCCTAAGGGCCATTTTTGGAAGACATTTTTTCGAAAAACCCACTTTATAATATTTTAAAATTTTGGAGTGGGAACAGAACTACCTGAACTTTAATGCACCTTTTCCCGTTTCTTCGGTCCGGCCATAGATATGCTGTTTTTTGTCACTAAAATTGTGTAGTAGCGGTCTGTTATGATTCAATTCCTTATCGATAGTTAGCATGTGAACCTTTTATTGACTGTTGTTACTGAAAAATAAAGTTAAATACAGAGTGGTTCTCAATCTTCGTACTAGAGCTTTAATTTGGCTCCCCTTGCACCTAGAAATTTGAAATAAAAAATGTACATACCAAAGTGCATATGAGGAATCACAAGATGATGTTGCTGAAAGCAATGGCGTCCCGGAAGAACCTCTACAGGGGGACAACTTCAACATTTTAACTAGAAACGGGTTGATTTTGCTCTCTTTATAATAATAACGCCAAATTTGGAACAACATTTAGAGGATATATTTTTTGATATCTTGCACCGTTTGGCAGTTACAAGAGCTAATTTGATAGGCAACAGTTAACCTACTAAATTACCTCTTGTGCAATATAAGCCGAATTAAAGCCCTTGTACGAAGATTGAGAACCACGCTGTATATATGATGTAACTTTACATTTCAGTAACAAAATTCAATAATAGATTCAAATAACAGACAGTTACACATTTTTAGGGGTGAAAAACAGCATAACTAAGGTTGGGGTGAAGAAACGGGAAAATAGGCATTAAAATTCAAGTGGTTCTGCTTCCACTCCAGAAATTTCAAGATTTTAAGAAGTGTTATTTTCGAGAAAATGGTGTCCAAAAATGACTCTGAGGAAGTTGTTCAACAATTCAGAGCCTCGCACGGCCCAAACTAATCACGTCAGACAAAATTAAAAAATAGGTCTTTATAGAACCCGGTACGTATCTATCATATGCAAAAAGCCACATAACAATATGGTTAACAGAACCAGAGTTAAAATGATCAAAAATCGGATATTTCTAACTAAATTTGGCATTATAGTAATTACTTTCTTGGGAAAGTATCCAATAATAAGTAATGGCTTATACACACAATGACATATTGCCTAGGAGAATTATTCTGATTTTTATTTCATGCAGATCTGTAAATTAGACTCTAAGAAATTGATTTTTGAAAAGAACATTCGATTTTATATTTGATGAAAGTAGATGACCTTGGCAACTATGCTGAGAGCCTGTAACTCTTCACAGACTTTTTTCGGGAAAATACAGAAAAAGGAGTTTCTTTATTTTCCATATACTTTTAGGAAATAAAGACAAAACAAATATCTGCGACCGTGATATAGACCCGCCTTGATAAATTGAAATGGAAGTAGCAAAACTTCAAACAGTCATTACTCTTCCAATTTAAAGATCTGCAATTCTAAATGCAGTCAATTTCAAATTTTGAAATCTACAAGCAAATGGTCAATTCTGGTCATTTGTTGATGATATATCTTTAAGTTATAGACTATATTAAAAGAAACCAACAAAATATTATCGCAAATCACATTTATAATTACTTATATATTTGTACATCGTCCAAGTCTCCGATGTATTTCATACACAGATCTCTAATAGCGTTCATTAGAGACAATGATTTATCGGTCACAACATTTTCGTTTTTATTTGATTTATTCTTGAAAAAATAACATGTGTTATGCTTTTTCCTATCCACTGTAGATTCGCAAAACATAACTTAATATCGTATTTTTAATTTAACTTAGAATTACCAAGAACTACCAATTTTCACTATTTTTTATCCAATAATTTATTCTATGAGGCATAGATCGTGTCATGAATCATATTGAATGAAATATTTCAATGTCTGGCTAAAATTGAAGAGGATACAATTAAAATAGGTAATGTTTCTACCTTGAATTTGGTAACGTAAAGAAACTAACACAGTAATATTTTGGCACATGACACTGTTATATTTCAAATGAGAGTCGCGCTATTATCTTGGCAGTAAAAAGAAGTATTTTCATTTCGTGTGGTGTAATTAACAAGAGCATGGCAAAAATGCAGAACATTGTCTACTTCACGTAAAATATACTGTGTTACAATTTTACTATTCGAATTGCAAGACTCCCAGGACAGGAAAGTGTAAACTTGCCTTCTTAAAACACCCTTAACTAAGCATGAATTCATAAGGTTGCATTTCGAACTATATTTACTCAGTATCCATCAAATTGGATACATTGTAAATGTCTTAAATTATACACCGAAAACAAAAACACAAGGTAATTATTTGGAAACAACTTGCTAAGTGAAGGGAAAGAAGAGTCCAAGAGGAACGCTACACTGGTAAAACATTTCCTCATTATTTTAAAAATGAAGCAAATCAAGAAACTGACTGGTTTGAAATTTTCAGAAACGTTACTGATTAACCAATATATGTTTTGTATTCTACGAATATTAACTGTTTATGTAGCAGGTATTTCGTAGAATACCTCTCTTTAGTTGGAAAATTCTTTTCGCAGGAATTAAAAATTCTAACCTTATGAATATGCTCAACAGGAACTTCCAAGAATGATATACAAAACTCTAGTAATATGTTTCCAGTGAACGAATTGTGGAGTGATAAAAGATTTTACCCGCATTCCCATTCCGCCCTCTATGTTTAATTTACATCACTATCTAACTTGAGTAAAATTTTCGAAACCATTTTACTCGAGTAATTAATTGTTACTTTAATTGAGTAATTATTTGTTACTTTTGTCACCTTCTGGCAAGGTTCCTGCTCAAGGATGTAGACGGCCTTCCTAAATGCAGATTTCTATGGTCAATGTACAATAATTTTACATATTGTATATGTATTCTACACACATTTCATATATTTTACGTAAGTACCTAGCTGAAGTCATTTTCCTGCACAGAACATTCTCGTTGTCTCGCCCTTCAACCTTTCCTCTTTGGACATATGATCAAAATGCATTTTCTGAATAAAAGTATTCGGATTGCTGGAGTTTCGGCAGTTCGAGAACCCCCGTGGTTCCCCTCGTCTTTGGACTCAGGGTGGTGCGGGACCAATTTTGACCAGGAATCTACAATGTATTCTTAGTCTTTATATTCTCATTCGAAGAGGGATTTATGTTCGTCGAATTCATTGCTCTGCTTTATATTAAATACATAATATTTAAGAATACACAGACAACACAAACATCAACGTGGACCTCAATCTGGATTCTGAAAAATGAAAACAAAATTTATAGATTAGTATACATATATTTTACTAAGTCTAGAATAGTGGACCGTCACTCCTCTCCTGTCTGATCCTCAGTGTCCACCCGAATCATTGCTGAGAACGGTTTCCGATTATACGGTGAAGGGGAATACCAATTTCTGTAAAATGTTCAGTTCCCTGGAGTTCGCTGAGAACACCACAATCACACTAACACCCGACATGAAAGCAGAAAAATATCCCCAGGTATTTGTACTGCCGTTCTGGGTTGCAGAACGACCACACTCTTTACTTTATACTGCAAACCTTCCCACAGTTATTTTATAGTCGAAGGTTAATTTCAGCCATCACCACACACAAGATGAAAGTACTATTATAGATGAGCATCCACAGCTTTCGGAGTTGCTGAAGTTGGACACTCGCAGAAAGAGCCGCTGGGTTCCATCGATACATAAATCGCACACACACTTTAATTCTTACCCATTACTTGTTTCTGTTCAATGTATTGAGAATTCAGTGAATGCTTTTTGTTCCGTTTTATTTTCCGGTGAAGAGTTTCTCGAATTATTTTCTTTTCCGTCTTGCTTCTAAACATATCGACCTGTCAGCACCCACTCAAATTTTCCATCACTTCTAGTTGCTAGGTGTTGATTATCCAATGATACATGCAATATTCCTAGTCGCGGCCTAAACCAGACATTTTTTTTTTCAATTGTACTCAGAGATTTTATTTGTTAATTGCATGAAGACAATCCCATGTTCTGGGTTTCTCAAAGCATCTGCTATTCCCGTGTCTCCCAAGAGAATTGTTTGTGCCTCAACTATGTTGTTCGTTTCCTTACTTCTAAAATTATGTGTTTCCGGGTGGCGACCAGGTCACAGCTATGGCACATGTTCTCTTCGACAAGGAGTAATTCCTATTACCTTTATCTATTTGGGTAGTGTCCCATTAGGAAGTACATCAGTCCACCGTTAATTTCAATTTACAGTTCTTCCCTATCAGCCACGTCCGGAAGGATAGTATGCAGCCCCCTTTCTTTCGTGCTGTAATCCAAAAAAGTTGCCATGTACTATCTTTTACCTCATCGCCTCGTATTTAACACTTACTTTTGAATTTTGAATTTAATTTTAGGGTCTTTAGGTAACTTTTGCTCATGTCGATTGTAGTATGTAATTTATGCGAAGCTCGATTATAACGAAACTTTGGAAATCTATTGCGTATACTCCAAACTATTCTTTAAGATGTTCGTTTTTTACGATCAGTGGAATAACAGGGCCGCCGGTGCCGGAAAGTTACAAAAACACTATTTTTATGAAAACATTCCCCCAAATTCCCTATTTTTCCCACATATGTCATAGCCTCACGCGAGTAGTGTTATTCGAAACAACACTCCAATGCGAACAAAACGAGGTATAAATTGTAAGTGTGACACTTACCGTACTGGTTGTGGGTTTTTATATACAAGTCTATAATGCGGTCAACAAAATCTTAAATTTTAAGAGATGTACTAGAGATATAGATGACTATATAATACAATAAAATTCGTATCGCGGAATCAAAGCACTGTGGCAGGATGTATTGTTATTTTTTAATTGAGCATATAATGCCTTGTGGTTTCGAGAAGTTGTTGCGTCAGAACCACAAGAGATTAGGTATTTTATTCCCAAGAGGTAGTAGAGGTAGGGGAACTCCGTCATAAGCAAATAATTCTCACAAATTTCTTGATTTTTACCTTTTAAGGTTTTTGGTAACTTCTACGAACACAATGAAAATTGCTTTGATCTAATACCCTAAAGAATTTAAAACAGTTTTGGTTAAACATAACTGTGAATAGTAATAATGTGAAACTTTATGATATTCAGAATCTGAATTTCAATAACTGTATAAGGAATGTAAGTATACTTTCTTCGAATACTGCTAAAGACTGAAAAACTTATGATTTTTCGTCATCAATGTTCTATACTGCAAATAAAGGCTTTATCCAAAGATATTGTTGAAAATTCTAACAGTGTAGAGGATCATTTTAAAAATCTGATTATTTGTTTGCCTTCCCAATATTATTGACAATTATTGGTGACTGATTGCAGAACTTACACGTGTGGAAACTAATTTCTAGCTGCATTAAACTGCATTGTTTCTATTCCATAGGGTAGACCTAAAGCACACAAGGCTTTAATTTATACTCAACAAAATCCAATTGCAAACTCACACAGGTCATTATATAGTTTCTACTTATATAATTTTAAATTAGCTATAGAAGATTTCTGAGCATTACTAATACTGCATAAAAACAAATAGCGAAAACGCATTAGTCGATTGTCAATCTGCATCAATTCCACCAATTAAGAATATCTGAACAATTGTACTCTAAATCGAAGTAGAAAATATACGATTCACGTAACTGAAGCGTCATTGCACATTACGAATCTCTTCCAATTAGTGTTACTGGAATGTGTCGCAACCAATGGAATTGCTTTATAGGAAGAAGAGTACATTCCGTGTTTGTTTCAAAAATATTTATTTTGCGAATACTATTAGATACGAAAAAGTGTATAAGCCCGAAAATGAAACATTTATGAAACTTTCTGCTCTAGCTCTCATCAAATCTATGTATTGCAAATATATTTAGTAACATTGTACGAAAATGATGAAAAGAGTAACCGTGCTCCTTCGGAAAGTAAAGGCACGTATACATTTCCGTGATTTTAGTAAGCTATTTGTATTGTAATATTCCTGTGTGGTAGCAAATGTTTCGATAGAAACAAAGACAGTACACGAGAACTAGACCCTTAACAGTTTCCATTTATTACAAACTAATATATATTTTACAGTATAACTTTATCATCTTTTGTTCCGGATGATAAAAAAGTTTCCGGAACCAAGTATATTTCAGCTTGTTTGGGAAGAGCGTGAGGCAATTATTTAGGATGGTCTTTCCCAACATCAGAATGACCTCGATGTCTCTGATATCTTCCATTTTATATCAAAAATCTCTACGATGCTGGTAGATGCCGTTGCTGAGAGTGGCGTCTGTTAGCATGTGTCTGCTGTTGTTGGTGTTGGCTACTTGCCGTCTGCTGTTGGTGAAAGCAGTCATAGCCACGATATATAGATATTACACATCCTGGCCGAACAAATGCCTAGAATGTATTTTTGTTTCGGAAAATGTAGTACCATAATAGTAAATGCCGTATGGATTGGGTGATCAAGCCAATGAAAATTTTACGCATTTACCGAGATAAAACTAGTGCTTATATATTACAAACACTGTATCCACAAATATGAAGGAACATGTAATTATATCGCGATATAGAATCTCGTTGATATGATACACACAGTTATCCCAGCAACAGAAGAAGGATCAGTTGTCTCAACAACGTCAGTTTACTCAAGGGCGGGGTAGTGTTATCACTGGTGGTTAATTAATAAAATTTATAGAGCATGGTACTTATTGATATAGGACTTGCACTCCTGATGGAGCGTTCTACTAGTTGTATCATGGTGTCCGTCTTGTAGTTTGGAGCTTCCATTGGGATTGCAAATGAGATGTCCAGTAGACGATGTTGTATTGAAGGCATCGGAGACCGGCACAGCCCACATAAGAATTACATAAAAACAATAAAAATGATGAAGACGATGACGGTGATGGGTATGGAAATTGCATTGATATTGCATTCTGTAAAAATAAAATAGAATCAATTTAAGCTGTTTGAGGTATCACACGTCTGTACAAAGAGTAGAGAAAAACTGCCAATGTTATAATCAGTAGCATTATAAACATAATTAATGATATAATCGTTCACGCGAAAGATAAGTAAAGATGAGAGTCTGAAAAATTGTTGGGTACTTTATTCTTTTCACGTCTCGAAAGTACCTTAATGAAGGTTATAGATTATTTTTAACATTTTCCAAATTCAAGGTACAATTGAAATCAAACATTGCAGGTGAGTTGTGCGGTGTTTAATGACGAAGTTTGGTGAATGTCGAGTAGATATATTTCTTTAAATTTCAACTCGGTGCTTCATCTATTTCTGTATGCATAAGAACTTGTATGGGAGTTGAAGGCATTAGCTTACTCATTTCAATCTGCTTTCTTGATAGCTGGCTGTATATGTTCATATATGTCATCTCTGCACGCGCGTGAGTGGAAAGGTGAACGACACTCAAGTTGGCGCGAGTGAGAGAATGTTGCTTTTATGTATGTGCTAAAAGGAATGTTGGCTGATGCAGTTTGTTTTCATGGGGATATTTTTTATTCAGTCTACACAAATATCTTGTATTTTTTGACGGAAAGTTTCGGGTATGTGCACACGATACAAATTTCAATTCAACTTTCCATAATAATAGCCGGTCAGTAATGAGAAAATGACCACACTTCTGCTAATCCCTTTCTTCTGTGAGGAGAAAATAAGGACTCTGTCATTTTTATTTTATTGTGTTTGGCTATGTCTGCTATCAATAGTACAGTTTTGTCTTCCATGGCCCTCCAATAAATTTGTTCTGACTTTCCCTCTTATTTCAGCCAAGATTTCTCTAGATACTTCGATTTGAAGTGAAGTAACAAGCTTACAGTCGGTAGAAGATCGGGGCCTGTTTGTTTGAACAGATCATCGCGTAGACAATGTAGGGATGTAGATTTTGCCATAAAAATGATCTTTTATACGTAAAACTCCATGCATTGTTGCATGTTTTGTTAATTACATCCACGAATCCAGTGTCATTGCTATTGCAAGTAGGTGAAAATGTAAACTAAAAATCATAGATATCCCCCATTTCTTGAAGTTCCTGAGCTTGTTGATCAGTTTGAGTGTATTTAGAGGTGCAAAATTGTATAATAATCTCTTCTTCCAGAAAGTTTTCAACTATTTCCATTGTTTTCCTGAATGCGATAATTGAATATTTCACATACACTTTTGCAACACAACTGTTTGTCTTTACGTTCTACACACAGTACGTTCCGATAGATTGTTGATCGTCGAAGTTCCTGAAGTAACATACTCATTGGAGCGACTAAGAATCCTAGGTGTAAAGGCGTAGGAAAAATTACCATAATCCTCTAAACCCTGTTATATATTCAGTGACTGTTGCAAGTAGACGAAATGTTATCCCGGCCTTTTGTTTTATTAATAAATTTCCAAAATGGTCTCATTCAAGGAAATTTCCTTTACGCAGCTGGTATTCGAAATAGTTTTATTCAATCTTGATAATTCGTTTCAGAGCTCGAATTTTTCACAGTTCTAAGTTCGACTAAGTTCTTGAAACCACTTGTAAAAATAAATTATTAATAAATGATATTAATAAATTATTAATATTAATAAATTATTAATGGAGTAGACGATCTTAGAAATTATCAACTGAAAGTCTGTTATACCACTTATGACATGATCGGACAGTTCATTCTGCTAGGCGAAATAAAAAATAAACGCTACGTTTATGTCAGTATATTTGTTGTTGCCTGCACGGCTTGCGTTAATCATGGAGTAAGGTTTTTAATTTTTATTATATTCTTTAGATTTAAAGCTGTTCCTAGCAGCTATCACTTACGAATGTTCATCAACGAGTTCTTGTTGTAGGAAACGATACTTCAAGGCAGAAACTAGTATCTTATTCTATGTACTATGTAAGTCCGATGAACAAGGAAAATTCTATGGAACCTCAGGCTATATGGCTTGGAGCCGAACCCGAATGTATGTGCTTCCCTCGTGTTGATTCAGACTTTTAGACTGATCCTATGGTTATTTGGTCTAGGTGTAACACGTAAATGGATTTAGCAGCATTGCATATAGATTCCAAACTTTATGGATTACCTAGCTATGTGGGATACAAAAGTCACAGAATCTTAACCACTGTATTTGCGTAAAACCGTATCTTTGGCTTGAGTCGATATATGAAATCCTCTGTTTCTACCTCATTCAGTGACATACATGATGCATTACTAAATATGGCTGTTATATGTTGATGGTTAAATATATTAGGAGTGGGTTCTTTCTTGGAGCTTTCTGTAAGGTTCCTTATGATGACTGATTGATAATAAAACGCATTCTGGTTTTTTGAACACTTTGTTACGCATTATGCGAAGTAGAACGTCCTACATCAACCATTCTCTCTTATGAAATTTGCATAGGTTTCTGGCGAGAGAAAAAATATACAATCAAAGGGATCAGGGTTGTTCTTTGATGAGTATTCTTGTACAACATTAAAGTCGTTTGATGAAGACTTTTGTAACTATTTACTGCAATGAGTATTGCAGTTATCCAAGGAATTTATTTACTGATTATTTACAGAGATTGATCAGAAATAGGTACTTTACTGAAGTTTTACTTATCTGGCCTAATTTTGTAGCGCATTTGAAATTATCAACTTATCTAAATTTCCAGAAATTATATAGTAGTATTTCAGACACTGTTTTAACGAATATTTAGAAACTTTGTTTTATCTATGAGCATGGTCATTGTTTAGAGAAACTACAGTCTTATCATGACATAAAAAATAACATGTAATCCCAAATAAAATTAAACTTGAGAAATTGACACATATAGCTGATGTCATTTTAATAAGTCATTCTGCATATATTTATCTAAGTGAAGCATGTTGGAGCGAAAATAATGAGGTACAGTACACTATTGTGTTTAATATAAGGCCTACAAACTATTTATGAAATTTAACAACAGAAAACATTTCAAATTAGAACATAATGTAGGTATAATTTAAAAAAAAAAGAAACATGACTTACAAAGAAAGTACAATTGGGCACCGCTAAAATGTCTTCCTCATTTTTATAAACAAATATAATTTTGTGTAAAAGATTAACAATGAATTCGCTCAAATATAGGAGGAAAACAAGCATAATCTCACGTATTAATTTTTTAATAAAAACAAACTGTGTTCTTTATAAGACTTTAATGAGACGCCAAACTGTGTGTTAAAGGGTTTAAATTCTGATTCGAGAAATGACGAACCGAGTACTGTGGCGAGCAAAGCTTAAGACCTATAAGAAATTAGGAACCACCGAATCTGCCGCAGGACTACAAGGAAATATTTAACACGCTTGGCCCTATTCTGTCCTCTCAACACGGACTACTCAACTGACAACACATATTTAGATATGCCTTCAGAGGTGGATAATTGGTTTGCATTGATTTAACAGAGGCTCTCTGAGTGTATTAATCACGTATACTAGATGTGGCAAATCGTGTGTATAATGTTGCTGTGGCCCATCATGTTTTGTCTGAACCGACAGACTTGCAAAATCACTGATAAAACTTTTAATAAAGTTACTCTAGCACCACAGAATATCGGGTCAATAGAGCCCAATATCGATCAACGTAGGCCGATATTTTTCCGATTTGTGTTGCGCTGCTAGCGGTGTTTAAAAAAACTTAAACCCTGCATGACAGTTGCGCTATCAGCTATAGGAAGCTTCTTGTATTCTTCTTCTAAACATAACAAGCATCGACGTCAGATCTCCACAGTAACAGTAAAGACTATAAGAAAATATACCTGAAGTAACAAGTATATTAAAGAGTCATGCTCAAACACTTGCAAAAACATAAATGTGATATGGTGCAAGAAATACATCCCAGTACGTACTTACGCAGGCTCTCTCACGTGATTTACTACCGATTTCATTATCAATTCTTCTCAGCTCTATTTTTGTTAACATTGAAACAAGTAAAGTTGCCTACATAAGTAATATTATAGATTGAAACGGAAATAAGTTCAAACAAATCAGTAATTCGATCTAAATTTTGAGGCTCTCATCCACAATTATTACTTCCACTAGAAAGCGACTCATCGAGTCCAGAAATATATTAGCACTATTACTGAAAAACCTAAAAAAGATCCACTTATTAACATTCTGTGGCAATTTTCTAATTCCTTTCGAGTTGTAAACAAACACGATTTGGCGCAAATCTTAAAATCAAAATTGGCTTATATAATGAGAAAGCAAAGGTCATTATAGAACAACGATAAACTGTGATTCGCTCGAACAAAAATGTTTTAGTAAACTACAACGCATAACACATTACGGTATTCGAACTATGGACTTTTTATGTCAGATACCAAGACGTATCCAAACCACCAGAGCCGAAAATTCTCAAACTTATACACACCAGTACAATATGGACATACAAACAATATGGCATAGAAACAATTTGGGAATACAAGTAACAACAACAAGAGACAATGACAATCATACAAACAGGTCAAAAATCATCTCATGTCATCAACGTCTAAAATAACAATATATTCCATTGCATGCGTTAATACAAATTCAGGCGATATAGATCGTTACTTAAAGAATACAATGACGTATCAAACATTTGAATTGGACAGACGACAATGCTAAAGGACTTCCGCCTACGACGATCGGATGCAGATACATATTGAAAACAGTTTAGACACTCCACCAGAAAAAGGTCTAAAATCGTATCATAGAATTATTCCAGGGAGAAAATGCAAAACTAGATATTGGTATAAAATTCTGAGAACTCTTACAAAAGAAAAGATAAAGTGTCGAAGAGTACGTAATAGCAGGTGATATTTTCAAATGTTAACAACTAACTGGAAAAGCCGCTTTAAACTTCATAGCCAACAGACTTCGGTCATATTACATGAAATAGATCAGAAACAAAAATGCATGACTTTCAAAGATATTTTATTAGAACTCAATGCTCTATAAAACACAGCATACAATGTACGCAAACACCAAAACAAGGTGGAATATAAAACGGGAGGCAAAACATTAAAATATTGTCGAAAACAAACCCTGTGGTCCAACAAAAGCAACAAATGACACTTCGGATTTGTAGAAACACCTATTAAGCCCCCCGAAGAACATGAAAACAATAACATTCCTCCTAACCAAAATAGAGGATAGTTTTATTATAAAGGCTGACAAAGTAACAATTGTGGTAATTTCAATCCTAGCGATAATAGCAATCGTGAAAACAATAGATTACCGATAGAAAGCTGCATTAAAAATAAATATCGCAATAATTACTATCCTGATAAGAGAATAATTTTTCAGTACCGTGATCGAGATTTTGCCGTTCAAAGAATCGAAATATGGGTCCTTTCCTTAAAAAAGTGAATATCAAAAACAACGACAGAGTCAAAATTACTGTCAAGAACACACATGAAATTACCAAATTTCTCTTGATTATCGCTAAGGACAACAAACAGCACAGAACATCATTTATTGATCATTTTGTAATCATTGTTTACTGTCTACGTCAACAACATCTAAATGCCCAAAATATGCAGTGAAAAGTGTACATCTACAAGAGGTTATTTAAAGTCCTTACAATGGTAATACAGTATAGAGACGGAACTGCACACTCTACTATTAGCATAGACAATTTGATGCACAATGCAATCATTAAGTCTGCGCGAAAATGTTGAAGTTAAGTTTTAAGGTATTAAGACAACTTTGACTCAGGCCGGACTGAATATGATGGGATGGGTGGAGTAAAGGAAGTGAAAGGAAACTCGAGAACCGGGTAATATCTACGTACACGGCATCTGTCTACTACAGAGGTCACGTGGAATCAACACACTTTGAACCGATGACCTAAGCGCCAGAGATGAGCGGTCTACCATTGAGCCCCTGCGGCTCATTATGCGCCTCAAGTTTCAACACATGAACCTACAATGATAGAAAAATTTGCAAGATTCTGCTATTTGGAAACACAACTAGAAGGAGTGTCTTTACAAGTGTTAAAACTACAACCAGAAGCAAATCTTAAAATAGAAAATCGCATATTCTAGACTGCTCTCCGTGCCGTGAAAAGATTCCCATAGATTATATTGACTGGAACTCACGTATTTATGACACAAAAATTGATGTAAATATATAAACAAACACTTGGACTTTTACAGATGTTAGAAAACGTTCTAAACCAAAACAAACCAGACAAGATTTAATATGTACTGAAGTGCACAAAATTACTTGCCAAATTTAAAAATCTTTAAAGTTATGTTTTACACAAAGGACCACTTTGCTGTCGTCAAGATAACACATTGTGGTACCACTCATTCCTATTGAATCACATAGAGGTCAAGAGTAAACTTTTTAGTTAAACAATAAACTGGAAGACAAAATTTGCATGTTAATAAACAAGACATTAAGTTCTAATTATTCCCTATTCAAAATTATCTAACCTTTCGAACGCTAAATAGAGATTCCTGGAAATTCAGAATTAGGTCGAGTGGAAGCCAGCTTTATCCCTCCCACAAGTAAATATAATGTGGTATCACAAAGTGAAACATTAGACAATGAATCAACGGGAGAGAATAGGAAAATAATTTGATCTCTCTCGCCTTAACATTAGTTCTGGAAAGCACTACTCGAAAAGGAAATATAGACTTATGATATCAATATGCTGAAGTTCTTTCCTAGAATCCTAAAATAGTAGCATGTGTAAACGGTTTTCAGCATCGTATTCAATTAAATGTTCCGGTTCCCTTCCTCCGCAGACTATATCCTACCACCGTACACTTCAAAATAGCTAAGTTAAAAGAAGTGAACACATTTTGGAACAAGATATTATCGAACTTGTAGAGTAGTTTTATAACAATACTGCTCTTTTTATATAGAAGTCTACAGGTGCTTTGAGATATATTTTGGATGGGAGAGAATTAATTTAGTACTGTGCACTCCATTTCACTTCTATCTCACCTATCCATCATATTTCAAAGCGCTTGTACTTCAAGATTTACATCGGAAAATCCCTATTCGCAATACAAATAACAGAGAAAAGTCGGAATATTACAGCATTAAATTTGCCTCCGTTAACAACGTTTCAATATACCCTATTTTTTCGAAGTTCTTTGTTGACCACAGCCGTTTACAAGGCTCATGTCTTTAGTAATAGCAAATTAATACCAGGAGAATGTAACCAAATATTTACTTGATAACTTTATTTATCCCAAGAAATGAAAGACTCTTTCAAAGGATGAGAAAAAATAGTATAAGGTTTTCCTTGGACAAGAGAGCACAAATTCAACACAAAATCATAGGACTAGGGCACAAAGTTTGATCGAAAACATACTACATAAACAAAATGATTGAAACAATAGAAAATTACAATAAAAAACAACTACGTAAAATGAAAAAAAAAAAACTTAAAACTTCTCGCTCTTTGTTCCTACATATAAGACAATTCTTTGTAACATACACCAAAGCATTTGAACCAGTTCAATGACTTATAGGCAAATAAAAATCGATTGTCAAGGAGAGCAGGACAAAGACTTTCAAACCCTTAGGCTTAAGTTCCTGGAAACACAAATTAAAATATTACGCATCAGAAAAATCACTCAAATTCCGTTACCACTTCTGCCATTGTAATGGAAGCCGACGACCTTGAACATGAGAAATATATTGTAATTGGTACCTCATTGCTATCTTCATCCCTTTACTTACTCAGGCAGAAATGACACTTCCTGTACACAAACACAGTTGATCTGTAGATCAAATTTATGAAGAGGTTAATTCAAGATCATGTGAATTACCAATTGTTCCAACACATATCTAGGGTTAATCAAGGGTCAAACAACAGATTTCGTAAATGTGTTAAATTTTAGGATTAAACATCGATCAATGGAACATTTACTAAACCTCTCTTAGTTTGAAGTATGAAGGCAGGAAAGGAAAAATAGAAAATACATGCAAGCAATTACTTGATGAAATTATTAACATATACTTTGGCACAAGTCACTCAAATGATTTTAAAAATCAAAATTCTATTTGTAATAACAGAAATAATTGAAATGAGTAACATTTTTTTTTATTTTCAAAGCTAAGAGTATTTATATGAGTACACTGTTGCCGGATGGTCGACGTTCAATGTACCTACTGAACCGTAAGCAATTATCCTTTTTCCAAAAAACAAAAAATTCTTACGCATATATTTACTATTACTAACATTACTACTGTATTGTTAATAACTATAATACTAATTATAATAAGTCTTTAAGTAACATTCCATTAACTCTCTTCTTGAAAAACAAATGATAACTTAATGTACAAGAACAATGTTTATTGAGAAAACTACTGGAAATGAACTATCCAAGTATTGAAATTATAAGTCACACTAATAGTCGAAATTTTCTTACCCTTCCCACTACCAATCTTAAAATATTTTCTTCTTACTATATTTTGAATAACAGTATTTCTATCGCAATACTGTCTTTGTAACGTAAAATAGATTAAATTGTCACTATTGTCTGCATGCAAATATCCACTTAAAATGTTAGGCAAAGAAATATACAGTATACTTCCCATATCTTTTTGTAAACGCTTTAGTCCATTTACTGTAAACACGAAGGCATTTACAGTAAATTGCCTTCGTGTTTACAGTGTTTCATAATTCATTAAAATTATCTGATTTCACATGGTACCAATATATCCTTTCTTAATATTTGCATTCACCATTACACTTGCTTAAAGCAACACTTATTTCGAGTACAGTTTTTTTTTTGTTTTGTTTTTTAATTATAGGGGAACGAAACTACTTGATTACGAAATATTATAACTTTTCAGATTGAAATTTCTTCTCTTTTGGTCAAGAATATTTTGATCTCCACTAGTTATAGTTCGACAATATTTATAACAATATCTGCCATACAAACTCAGTCATCTGCACACTGTCTATATATGTGTAGAGTTTAACATAGTTCCAACACAGTTGCGAAACCAAAGTGTTTGTTCAACTGTATATTTAGCTTCTCAAGGCAGAGTTGCGTTTCGGAGTGGACCACAATATACTTTCGCAAAATCAAAAATAATTTTAGTATCTACACAATTACACAAAAATGTAATCTAATTGTAGGAAAAATCTGAATTCCGGCCTAGATGCAGTCCCTTGGACTTCAATCGTTGCTACGCCTCTATCTCTAGGTATGCAGATTCTTAAAGACAGCTCAGTGCAATTCTCACATCATCTATTCTTTTGGTGTTTGTTTGTAGTGGTTTTGACTGTAAAATGTGAAAGATGTTTATTTATGTTATATAAGTGATTTATTTAAACACTTGCATATGTAAGGTATACTCCACAATACGTTTAAATATGCATATGCATATCCAAAATGTATTGCTATGGAAGTCCTCTCTTATTAATGAAACAAAATAAATCGCAACATTGGTTAAGAGCGAGCTCTTATTTCAAGGACTAGATGCCTGCAATAGTTGCTTTTTAAAAGAAAAGGCTGGAATATATTATATTTTTCACTTGTCAATAACAAGAACTATGTCCTTTTGTGTGATATTACAACTTTAACCTCCCTATTTAAAGCATTTAGAGCAATATATATAGAATGAAGAACAGTTGGAATGAAGAACAGTCTACCGTCAGGGTAGAAGTTCTACTTCAAAGGAACAGAAACTGGCAAACCGAAAGGCGTTGGTTTCATAATTAATGAAGACGTAAAAACACAGATCACAGAAATTGAATGAATTTCGGATAGAATCTCACGAATAGTAATAGAAATAAACAAGAGATACATATGAAAGTTTTTCAAGTATATGTTCCAACAACGTCACATCCGAAGGAGGAAGTCAAAGATATACGAGGCGATACAGAAGATTTTGGATAGTTGCAGATCGCAATATAAAATTGTAATGGGAGCCTTCAATGGAAAAGTAGGAACTAAGCAGAGCAGTGACACGAAACTGGGAAACTGACCTTAAAACCAAAAAGGTTGTAAATGCAGTTTGTTCAGCATGAAATTATGACCTTTTTTTAATTTAACCAATCCTAAAGCCACAAGATGACATAAAACGAAATCAACATTTTTCGGAAGCCAAATTTTTAGATCAGTTTAAAAAAATCTTAGAAGCATGGGATTTGGTATATAGAAAGTAATTCGCTTCACCAAATAACATGAAAAATCTCCAAAAGTCAAAGTTGTGCTACGACCATCATCTTTAAAATGGACGCCAAAATTATATTTTTTCTTTACGCGGGAACTATGCCGCTCTTCATAACATGCTTTGAATTAGTTTTTTCATAATAAAGTTACAAAGTTTTGTTCTTAAGGTCAATTTTTCATTGACCAGAAACCAAAAAAAAAAAAAAATGGCAGAAAACATAAACTGATTTTAATAAAATTATATTTTCATTCACAATTTTAAAATAATGAAAGTAAAAATTAATGCCAACAGTATGAACTGACATTAGAACACAAAATGTAGGCACTAAGAATTAAATATAAAATTGTAAGTAACGTTAACTTATGTTTTAATTTGTTTAAAACTATATCGGAATGTTATGTGCGAAAGTACTGTATTCTGAGCAGAAAATATTGAGTTTAGAAACTTGAACAAAGCATAACTATGAAGAAAGGGGATTGTTCCAATGACAAAAGAAAGCAATTAGAAAAAATCATAATTTAATGCTGAATAAAATTTATTAAAACTTTGTTCGATGTGAGGCTTAATTTCCCCGAAAATTGAAAAAGAATTTCCAGCCATTTTTCCAAGATAGTGGCCATGGCATAAGTTTAATTTTGGGGGACTTTTAGTATGTTACTTGGGTGGCAAAATTCTATATGTATACAAAGTTTCACACTCTTTTTTTTTATTTTTTTTTACCGAATCATAAAATTTTGGATTAGAATGACTGCATTAATGTTCAAAACGTTTAGTCTAGACAGACATAGTGATTTAGGACTAACGTCATTAGGCAATGGACATGTTGTTCTCTGTAATGCCACTGCCTATAGGCGAAAGTGTTGGCGTTTTCAATTCCAACTTGTTTCAATCTCGTTCGTTCTAGAGAGTCATCATGCCGTCTTGAGTTACTTGCAGGTATTATGCGAACGGCTCAAAGATCCCGGGTGGATTTTAACTGGCTGTAAATAGGCGAATCATGACGGGCAGAAATCAAAATTTACTAGTCTGGCCCGTTTAATATAAATATCCGCTTACGTTTGTCAGTCCGTTCCAGTGATGATTGTTTCTTGCAATTGTGCAATATACCATCGCATCGATCACTCATGTCTGTATGGTTACTGGATTAATCATCAACACTATCTGCAGTAATCGACTAGTTTGAAGGTCTCTGACTAAAATTCAGTGTATTATTACGGGAATAATGTGGAGATAATTTCGAGAACAAGATCTAATATAAATTATATTAACCTTAATTATCTGGGGATAGGAGTTCATCACACATGCCTTACAAAAAATCACTAATATTTCCCACACCTCAACAAAATTTCCTTTTCACGCTGAAGTGACTAACAAGATTATTGACAAGAAGGTTAACATTACGTGCTATTAGGAGGATGCACCACTTTGTCTAACATTTTTCTATGTTCTTTAAGAACGATCTGGAGTTACCACCGTCGAAGAAAACATTTCCTGAAATTTTGAACTGAAGTTTGGAAGCCTGTGTAGTAAATCTCACCTATAAAACAACGTTCCTTCAAACTACCATTGTTTGTAATTACCTATAAAACCTATAAAACTACCATTGTTTGAAATATCAAGGAGAAAAAACATTTTTCTTTTCGTTTATGGGTTGTTCACACTTAAATGGTAGCAGTCATAGTTACGATTTATATATCTTTGCAAGCGCAGAAAGAAATAAACCTCGACAACAAACTAGTGTAAAAATTAGAAGACAAAATGAGAAACAGGATAAACAGGCGAAAACACTACTAAATCCGTAATTGCTAAAAATGTGAAATTAAGAATTCTTAATTCTTGGCATTATGCGAAAGATTTGCTAATTGCAAAAGGACCTACAACCCGTTGTATCAGTTTAAAAGTCTAAATATCCTTACGAAATATGTTTCCGATACGGAAATTTGAGAGAAAGGAAATGCATGAAATTTAAAGAAACTTGGAGTTTGTGGCTGAGTCCATTAACAGGTTAAAGGATAAAAGCTCGCAGCATAAAAAAATCTAGTAGTTGCTCTATGATCCTAATTAAAGATCTAGAAAGTGTCTCAAAAACATTTTACCTTCATTGAAATGCATTGCGAAAACACGTCAATTTTCATAAGAACCTACATTTTCAATGTATTTTTATTTATTATATGTGGTTCAATAATGACTGACTTCTCGTTCATAGATCGTCTTATACAGTAATGAAGCGCTCACCAAAGTAGCAAGTTTAATAAAGTAGAACGACAATATTTCCAGTTTACTTTCTAAATGAAAGGAACCGGGAGAAAACAGAGTAAGTCACAAAACAGGTTTATTGTGAAAATCAAGTTTTAATTCCTTCATTTCTGAAAGTTCAAACGGCCCAATAAATATGTAATATGGCCTCCCGTGCTCATGTATTGTTTGTTTCTTCGTTTTTTGACAGTTTTGTAGTTCCAAGTTTCCCCCAATAGAATGAGCTATTCAATAGAAAATCACTAGAGATATATAAAACAGAGATATATATTCACACTCTATTATTTACATGCATTGCATGACCGCGATATTTTCGTTACCTTTGTCTACGATTTATGGGAAACTATATTTACTTTGCCACGAATATGAACTATTTATTTTACCTTCTCATGCGCCCACTACAGCCAGTTAGGTAGTCTGTGACAGTATAGAGAAATCAGATTAGGTTTTTTAATCATTAAGTAGTCTTGCTGCTACCACAGGCTATTATAAGTTGCTCTTCCATTTACGTACCAATCAAATTCCACGACCATGATATTTACGTTCACTTTGTTTCTGATTTATGGAACACTATTTTGTCTCGAATGTTATTTACGCACCCACTACAGGTTAGTGTATGCCTGAGAAAAGTCCGGTTAGATTATTTTTGTTCTTGTTAGGAAGGGTTGAATTAGGTTGTGTCTAGTTTCTAACTTCTTGTGCATAATTACTAATGCAATTGTGGTTTTTTGGTTACCACCTTTTTTTTGGGGGGTAAGGATAATGTAAGGCAACAATCTCCAATACTATCTCCGTATATGTCTAATGCGTTTTTATCGTTTCAGAAATTTCAATGCTGCTACTACAAAATCCAGTCTAGAGAGTTCTAGGTTTTAGGAAAAAAAATCATAACTAATTCAAGAGTTCGATCATTGCCGATTTTTAATTTTCTTTTTTGTTCATTGTCGAGAGAGCTTTATTGTTATAGTTTTTGATATTTACAGCAACAAAAACGAAGAATGAAGAAAAACGAAAATTAAAAATTGTCAATGTTGGAACTCTTGAATTGGTTATGAACTTTCTTCCCTGAAAATTTGAACTTTCTAGGCTTCAATTTGTAGGAGTAGCATTTAAATTTCATGTAACGATAAAAATACATTAGACACATACGGAGATAGTGCTGCCACCTATTATTGGAAATCTTTGCTTTACTTTCACCTTATTGGTTTTGAATAGTCCCGATTCACTGCTACAACTACCAGTGATTCTACTCTGTGACATAGGGCTCGTTCGGAAACTTCGAACGAGTTTAAAGCGTTAATCTCGTTCTCTCACGAAGCGTTCGGAAACCGCTTTCGTGAAGTTCGTTCATTTAGTTAGCCGTTCGGAAAGTCACATTCAGTTAATTTCGTTCGCGTACGAAACGAACTAGCTCTGACTTCGTGAACTTCCTTAAAATTAACATGGCCACTATCCGCATTATAAATTTACCTCATTTCGCATCATGTAATCTTATTTTGCTTCATCTAGAGGTATAAAATTGTAGCCATGGCTGCTATTTCTGCACAAGGGAACAATTTTGAAGCACCTAATGTACATAGCAGATTAATATAACGGTTTATCTTAAACAATTGATTTATCTTTACTTTCCCATATTTAACACCTTTTCGAGCTGTGGATTGCTGTTAGATATCACGATTGCCACTACATAGCACCACCAGTAAAAGATGAAATTATTGAAGAATCCTTTTTCTATAGGCTTTTTGAGTAAAAGAAAGAATAACGTCGTATAGTACAAAATTATCGCGTTTATGAAAGACACTCTCCAGTTCTGTGTATTATAACAGACTTTTCTAATGATTTCAGTTAAACGACAAGTTCTTGATGGAAGGCATGCTGTTTTAGCTTTCATAAAGCCTGAATGCACCACGTTCTTTCACGTTTTAATTGTAATCCGCAAGCAGCATTAGGCTCTTGTATAAGATGGAATTGAATTGAATTTTACTTGTGGCCTTTAGACATCTAAGGCTGAGGGCGGTATAAGGTGGACTATCAAGTATTTATTAAAATAGTTGTTTTGTCTGCCGACCGAACGGTTTGCGGCGATAGGCGATCGGCTCGAAGGTCCCGGGTTCGAGTCCCGGAAGGATCATGTGTTTGGATTTTAACAGCTAAAGACGAATCGTGACGGGCCGAAGTCCAAAGTTACTAAACTGGCCCATATAAAAATTAAGTTGTTTGGTCTATATATTGGTTTCTCTTCTTGGCAATACAATTTGACTAAGACGTTAAATGTTAATTCCTTGCAATTTATTTTAAATATTTTCTGTAATTGGAATATTTTTCTTGTCCCGTAAATGTGACAGTTGGCAAAGTCATGGAAGTTTTGAGGGATATAAAAATATGTAGGAACTTCAGCCAGGTAATTCTTGTATACAAGAGAATCGATTTATTCTACTGTTGACCAAATGCAAAGAAAATAATGCTAAGTTCGTTATACAAGTGTAACAAATTAAATTTGAAGTGAATAGAAGGGATTTCTCCAAAGAAAGGTCTTACATGTTGGTAAATAACGTTATTGTTGGAAGAGAATCTCTCCAAGAAACTAACTTGCTTCGTATTTTGAGCCTCATGTCCCTACTTATAACTACATGTCCCGTATTTTGAGCCTCATGTCCCTTCTATTTTCGTTTATTTCTTTGTTATATATGCGGGTTGGTGTCTTTCGTTATCCTGATAACGGTTTGGAGCGTTCGGAAATTACGAAGAAAACGAATTTCACGAAAATAATTTTCAGCGTTAAGATCGTACATTCCGTGAACTTCGTTATGTATATCCGAACAATCCCATTACTTGTAACAGATTCAGTTCACCGTTACTTGGAGTAGTGAATCGGAACTGTACTTGGAGTAGTGTACCCATTTTTCTGTATTTGTTGCACGATTTCTGACCGTTTGACGCCTATGCTAATTTGAAATCGGTGTTAGGATGAAAACGTACAGTAGTTCTATAAAAATCGTTGGTTAAAACCAGTACGTGGAAAAAATATGTGGTAGGTATTCCGAACTAATGGCAGTAAGGGGAATAAACGTCTTGTAATTTCATGATGTGACGTACTTAAAGGTTCATTTGTTTTCAACGCTATATTTGAATTTAATTTATTTATGGCCTTTTGGCATCTTTGGCTCAGGCCAGGATTGGGTAGTTCTAGGATGAGGAATGTATTGGCCAGGACGTTTCTTAAGATATTGTCCCGGCATTTGCTGAAACTGTGTACGATATGATGTGAAATCATGAGGGAAGGATTGAGTACTATATAAAAAATTGAGTCGCGTCACCAAGCATCTTTTCATTGCACTTGCTTCAGTCAAGGAAAGTAGAACTTATTAGGTATGTCATTCGTGGATGAGTAACCGATGGCGCCATCTATGGAAAGTTTTGGCCATTATGTCACAATACGAACCCCAACAAATTCGTCTGCTAGCGCGCATGTTTTCATCATAGCTTAGTAAGTAAAGTTTTAGTTTTTAGTTATTGTGTTACATTCATGTTCAGTGTGTTAAAGTAGTTTTGAAGGGATATACAATAGCTGTGATATTTTCTTTGTGATCTCTGTTTTATTTAAACAATGAGTAATCATAATAACTGTGATGTTGCAACGTAAAAACAGGCTCGTTGCAAACCAAATTGCAAGTGGAGGGGAAGCTACTAAAATATTGTTGGAGGCATGGGTCATGATATATTTTTAACTCAGGGATTCTGCCAAAATTATTTTCAGTTTAGAGGGGTGGTGGTGTAAAGTCAAAATTGGGAGGGTCTAAGTGGAACTGTACACAATTTTTATCTATTTTTGATCGCAAGGGCTCTCGGTTTTGGTTGTGACACCCCTCACAGGGCGTAAGCCGGAATTCCTGTTTTATCGCCTTTTATACATATAAAATTAGATTTTAAGGTGTAGTGGGCCCAAGAAATTTTCCCGGCCCGTCCGCGTGGCTGCGGGCCTGTGTACTTCTAGGCTAATTTGTAATATGATAGCTGCCCAAGTATTACCTAAGTCCAATTTAATCATTTAGACCAACATTGTAAGTAAAAATGAGATAGCCTCGTGCTTAAGATATGTCAAATTTCATATCGTTATCGGCCTGAGCCTCAGATGCCTAAAAGCTTGAAAATAAATTCAGTTCAATTCTTATCGTATTTTGAAGACAAGAAAAGTTTCAATCTTTAAATCTACACTAATATAATTTTAGGTGAATCTTACTTAATCATATTGCTCTGATCCTCCTCGCTCGAAGGTCCCGGGTTCGAGTCCCGGCAATGGCATGAGTGTGGATTTTAACAGCTAAAAGGCGAATCGTGACGGGTTGAACTCCAAAGTTACTAGACTGGGCCATATAAAAATAAAGTTTACCAATTATTTCTTATCATTCTCCCCTATTGTCAGATAATATAAACAAAACTTGAACTCCCTTGAAAGTTTACGTAATGTACTTAAATGACGCCTTTGCTTATGTGTTTGCGCGAGCGTGTGTGTGTGTGAGAGAGACAGAGACAGAGAAAAAAGGGAGAGAGAGAGAGAGAATTAAAAATTAGGATGCACATTGATAGTAAATCTAATAGCCTAGGTCACAAGTATTGGCCGAAAGGAAGTACAGATATGTTTATTCTTAAGTGAAACAAGGCTATCACCATTATCATATCTACCTCTCTATTGCAATGAAATATTTCTAAAGTTGATATTAAAGTCCTAAAATCAATTTTGTTAGAGTCCCATGAGTTAAAATAAAGCTAACAGAGAAATATTTGTCTTTTATTTAGAATACGTCGTTTATTTTTATGCAGTCTACATTCATTATTAGAAACATGAAAGCTTAAAAAAATGTGATTTTTTCCATAATAAAATAATTATCAGGTGCAAAATTTATTTTATATCCATAGTTATCATGGACTTCCCTATACTATCGCTACAAGCACACTCATGAGTCTGTATAGTGAAGTCGCGCACCTTCCAACCAATGGCTACTGTTTTCCTGAAATCTCGCTCTTTGGCCCCCTCTGGCTTCAATCATGTGGTATACTGGAAGTTGATGTTGGCGCAGAATAAATAGTCTTAAACTGATGTCTTCGGAGATCCTATAACTTTCTGACTGTAGGAAACTTCCATAGCTTTTCCCTGTTTTATCAGGGGGTCCGCAATTGCTTTTCAAGGGCGACTTGGAGCTGGACTTGGTGTGAGGCCTCTCATGCTGCCGGATCAGCTTTGCTTTTAAAAATGTAAACTGGCAGTGCGGCTGGTGGGGTGTGAGGATCTTACAGAATCAAACATCGAGAACACTGACTGCATGGGGAAGCACCAAGAATCAATCTACAGATCCACATGGAGGAGTTTACTATACAGAAGAACAGAAGATAATATTTTCATTGTTTTTATTTTGAATTTTATATGTGGCCTTTAGGCATCATGGCTCAGGTTGAGAGAGAGTACAAGGAACGAGTCCGTCAGAGTGAACACTCAGGGTACCATTTCGGCATTTGCCTAGTGTGACTTTCTTTCTCTTTGACACTGTCTAGGCTGATCCTGTAACTTGAAAATTGGTTCAAAACGAGTCTGAAAGCTCAGAAAAAAGTTATGATATTTCCACGATTGTGATCATAGATGAATTATAAAGTAAGTGTTTGGACCATACCATGACCCGTACACGTGATATAATTTTATTGGTTCACTTAATCCAAGTCGTCAGCCTAATTCGCTGTTTTAGGTCAATGGCTAATGTTGCCTCAATCCAGAGAGAGAAAGATGCCCGAGACCCTTCAATGTGTCATTACGTCACTAAGCTAGTAAAGCCGGAAACAGGATCCTGACTGTGCTCTTCCATGGTTTCTCCTCAGTTATGCCAGGCAAATGCCATGATGCTATCTTCAAAACTAGGCCCTGGTCGATTTCCTTCCGATATTCTCTCATGTACCCCATCCTAGCCTTTCCAAAGGTGTTTAAAGATCATAAATCAATTCGATTCATGATCAGTTGGGGTTGCCCAGTGGTTGCCTGCCATAAAGTGATGTCCAAGGGAGATATATTGGACTATTCTGTATACATCAGGGAAATTTCACAAGATTTGAGAATAGTCATGGAGTTTTATGCAGTAAACAGTGTTTCAAAAATTACTAAGTAATGTGTGTGTGTGTGTGTGTCTAGTGTGGTTCTGCGAGCTTGCGAACTTGCTTCGTCATTTTTGGATTAGTTGGTAAACACCCAGACAAATTATAATTTATAAACTCTCAGTATTTCAGTTATATTCATTACAATATGTAATGTACAGTATTTGTATGAAAATAATAATGTTCAGTTATGTCGGTCAATGAAATATTAACAAAATCAAGGAATTTCAGAAATGTTTATCGTTAGCCATTCTGTATTAAGTAGATGTACTTATAAACACTAGTTGCATTTCTTGTTGAAAACTTTCAATTCTCAATTCACTACTAGTGATACTCAAGTGATACTCAATTCACTACTAGTGAAGTGATACTGTTATTAGCAATTACATATTAAATATTATAAAATTTTCTTTCTTGGAATTGCATGTAATAATTAAGTTAATGCTAAAAATATAGTTATAACAATATATATAAAATAACCTCACGTGGCTCTATATACGTAATATCATTAATATCATGTCAGCAAAAGCATTTTATTTCCTCCGTTTCCTTTTCTTGCACCCGGGTTCCCCATATTTTGCTTTTAAAATTTTCAAGCTGGAAAGTGAATAACTGGAAAGTTAGAATTTCTAGCACGAAAATTTTAAGAGCGTTGCCTGGACAACCCGGGTGGAAAAAATGACACAGAGGAAATAGAACACCTTTGCTGGTATTTGGTATTAACGGTAGCACCTATAAAGCCATGTTACTTGCATTTAGTGGTACGAATAACCTTGAATATAATATATTTTACATACAATAAATGATCCCATTATAGTCCCATTTTTGTCCTAAAAGGAACCCGAAAGTACGTCCCAGGGATGATCCCGTGGCGGACATTTGGAGGTCCCATGAACGTCCCATGGATGTAAACGGGACTTAAACCGGACGTCCTACGGATGTCCCGATAACCTGCCAGGAGATCCGTCAGATATCCCTAGGACGTCATTTTGCTATGTGGGTAATAGTACGAATATAATATATTATGCGTATAGTGATTTTTCAAAGATAACCATATGGAATTTTTGAAATGACAAATAAATAAATATATATAGCTAGTGTACCAGTGCTGAACGGTAGTGCTTTCTTAAAGATTTAATTTGTTATGTGTAAAATGTATCCAATATGTAGTTTAAGAAAAGACGGCGCTCCAGTTGGAGACTTTTAGTACCTTTTTTTTTCTATTTTTCGGATATATTTTAAAAGAACTTTTGATGTCGTTTAACTGACAGTATAAAAAAGTTAATTTCAAGTTCTCTGTTATTTAACTAATATTTTGATTTAGTTATTTAATTATGTAAATCTGCGGTCATTATAATTCAATGTATACTTCACTAAAACCCGAACGAGATTGCTAGATCGGTGTAAACAATGGTTACTGCTTTTATAACAATAGAGCAACCTATTCTACTAACCACGTAATTTTAGTAATGAGCAATTTCTCTTCAGCTTCGAGGGATTCCCTAAGCGGCCGCTTCTCTAACTAGGAGTGGAACTTGATGCTTTTAATACGTCTTAAGAGCGGTAATCATTTCCTTACCAGACACCAACTGTAAACGACCGTCTCTCACTTTGAGGTGCGGAATCTGCATCTCTCCTACATCCTTCACAATCTGTGGGCCTCGGGAGACTATTTCTCTTCGGAGAACCAGAACCAGTACCTCATACCTCAACCTAGAGTCGCGGCTGACCGTTTCTCTCGGAGGACCGGAACCAGTAGTACATATACCATTGTATACATAGAGGAATAACCTCTCTGGGCGACTGTTCCTCCTCGTTAGGAACGGAACTTAGGGCGCGTGATCTCTCCACCTTACAGTCCTGTAACTACGCCTTGTTTCCCAGAATCGCGCTTTCCCACTGCGTTGCTGAGCCAACATGCAAACGGACTGATACACTAGTAATCAAAGGTGTTGCTTATTACGTTGGTGTCCTACCTTCACAGCGTGAATAGTAACATTTTACGTATCACGTATATTGACAAATTAAAACAAAATTATGATATGTACAAAGTAGACCATCTTTACACAACCCTGTTTAAATCTGACCCTTGTCAAAGAAAATCATGGAAAAAAATAAAAAGTATCTTGTTTAAAAGGGTGCACGAAACCTATAATATATCAGAAATGGTGAGACATATTTTTCTCAAAAAATCTTTGTTACAGAAATAATGTTATATAATGTGGTAACAACATAATAAGCGATAACCAATATTCGAAGCAATAGATGAATCGTTAAGTATGTAATCGGTGAAACCTGTTAGTTTCCAACACAAGCACTATACAACACTCAACATTAGATGACTTCAGCAAACAACAGTTGACAATTCTTACAATGAGACCTATCTTTTCCGTCTATTGATTTATAGTAATAACCATCGCACTTGCCACGGAAATCTGTAACTCTTTTTTAAGAATCTTTCCTTTCGGCGTCTTTCCATATGGCAATCTTCTATTGTTGTTTGAGCTTCTATCTCCTTTCCTTGCACAACTACTGAAATCACAAACATTAAAAGCAATAGTCGCTTATTATTATTTACATTTCCTTAAGCTTTTCCTTTAGTCTTAGTAGACACGTGGTGGGTGAGTACCTAAGACTGTGTACGCTTCTTTGCTCATATCCTTGCATGTTCCTTTCCTGCACGTAAAACGTATATGTCAATAGGCAAACATTAACCACCAGCCCTAAAAATAACAAAGATTATTAATATAAGCATCATTGTGAATAATTTCTAATTTAGGACTTAACGCTTTGGAAATAATAACACATTTTAAACTTTTGAAGAAACGTATTTAGTGAGGAGTAAATAATCTTATGGATTATTTTATACTCTACAAGTATATATATATATATATACATATTCTTGATGATCCAGACATTTCTTTATGATTACTGTTTATTCCTATCAGACATGTTTCTGGTCATTTTCGAATAAAGTACTAACTTCTAATTAATTCTTGTTTCCTAGTAAAAGCATTGTTATTCAGTTCCTGGTAACTATTCATCTATGTATAACTACAGTAACTTCAAATCTTCATTTATAATTAATGAGACAAGGATGGTCCGTCTTTTTGCAGTGGTATAGAATACCACCATTACTAATAAATCCATTAAATGCTTATTTTTTCAACATTACCAAAGTACTCTAATTGCCATAAGCTATTACCAAATTCTGATTTTAGATCAGATCAAAAATGTACTTGAAATTTTACTCATACATGTCTTTGCATTTATGAACGAAGTTTTCTTCTCTAATGCAGCATCATGTCTTCTGCAGCTCACTGGGACTACGGAAAGCTGCCAGGTAATACGTGAAGAACAACTACTATATCAAAACTCTCAGTTACGAGTAATGGTACAATGAGTACCGAGGTCTTTTCGAGTATGCCAATTTAAAAAAAGTACTCTAACGTGTAACAGCTGCATATATCTAAAAGCTTTTATTAAAATAACTTTATCGCGCATAGCTACTCCTATTCATTATCCTAAATGATTTAGAACACTCCTATGTTACTGTTAACCTTTACCTTGTTTTTAATATGTTTTATTATTTACTTATGAAATACTTAAATATTTATTGAAATAGATAGCCGCATAACATGCACTACCAACTTTATGGTCGCTGTTACTAAATAAACAAATCCTCACATCTAATTACGACTTCATACGAAATTATATAGCTTTTATAAAATCGCATAATGTCGGTTATTTAAACTACTTTTTTTTTTTGTAAACTACGACTGCCTTATGCTGATAACAGTTGAAGTTATGTAACTGCCCAAAACAAAAGGAAAATGATGGGGATAACTATTGGAGGTGAACCTTTAAGTAGAGATATATCAGTGTAATATGGGCACATGTTCATGATATGTGTATTACGCTTGTAATTTGTTTTATTTGTATTTTTAAGTTTACGAAATGTAAGATGCATGTTTTAGTCAGGTGTTATATTAAAAGGTAATGCATTCATGATTTACCAATCGAATTATGACGTCAGGTCATGAAGTAACCTGATATGTTTCTATCTGTTGAAAATGTGTACAACAGATGGCAGCAGTGCAAATGCTGAATTAGTGAAGTGGGCCATTTTATGAATTGAATGTGTTTGAACATTATTGAAGGTTATAAAAGATTATAATTGTAATTGAAAAGAAATAGTTATCACGTTTTCAAGCTTATATAAAGAGTTAGCATTTAGTGGAAGGTTCAATATGGCCATGTGCAGAAAGATGGCTGTACAGCGGACATGTATACTCAATAGGCGTTACCCGCAGCAGAGGAAATATATGTGATGAAATAAACTTCTTATATTTTACCTTTTCTTTTATTATCTAACATTTAGTGTTGCACCGTATTGTGGCTATAAGCTCTTTTTGATGTGACATTATAGAGCCTCCTGTTAGATGTACTAATATAGTTAGTCGTAGCCCCAACTCCGTAGGCAAACTTCCATTAGTGGGGCACAATGACTGCACTACCGGAGCACTAGAACTGATATCATTAGATCAAGGGACTCACAAAATAAATTTATCTTCCCTGAGATTTAAGAGTAAAAGATAATCTATTGTGCGCTGTTTGTATTAAGGAGCGGGCTGCACATAGTTTACAGTATAAAGAAATGGAAGACATTAACAAGTGGTTAACTACAGAAGAAAACCAGTTAGTATGAAATGATAAGTAAGGTTAAAATGAAGAACATTTATTATGATACAGAGCTACGTAAGACGTTTTCCTCAATGTTCTAACAAACTGGAAACGTGTAATGTACATATAACTTAACTGATTATAGTTACATTATCCGCAATTGTTATGGAGAATTTGCATAAATGAGAGACTAAGAACAAACAAGAAACTAAGATACTATTACCACGTCTTTTAGTCGCGTAATACGTTATAAAAAATAACATTGTCCCAGTGTAGTTTACTTCATACGAGCATACAAGTACGAATTACGCGTGCTGAAGGACATTGCGGTAATCTTGACCACTGGCTCGTGAGATGTATTTTTTATGAGACAATATTCACTTCAGCAGCGAGATAAAAGTTGTGCCAAAGGATGAGTTTAGTTGCAACATTGTTAGGATAATTAATAAACAATATTTTAGTGTCGCAATTAAAGAAGACAATAGGCATTGTTCACAAAGAAATGAAGTACTCATAGATTGTTCACAATCTTTAAGATAGATCTCCTGCATTAATCACTATATTTATAAAAATATATTAAAGTTGTTTCATGTTAAATATCATGCTAATAAATCGTATTTATAAAGAATGTCTTGAACACATACGCACTAAATTATAACTTCTAAAAGATCTTTTATCGTTTACTAAAGCAAAAAAATCGCTTCCTTTGTGAAATTTGGATTTAAACAAAACGACTCATGACGCTATTACCTTTATGGTGACCTTTGTTGGTGTTCCTTAATGCACAAGATAACCTAAAAACGAGCACACACAAAAATGCTATGTGACTCAGTGATGTAAAACCTACAGAACAAGAGTATCTTTGCAGTCTTAACGTTCGCAAACTATCGAGTTTAATAGTTAAACTTTTGTGATTAACTGGAAAATTGTTCTGTGCCCCCATGAACATCAATAGCTCAATTAAAGCAGTCAAACAATTAGTCGTTGAAGCATGTAAGTTACGTCATTGCAACACTGTACTACACAACCATAAATTCTTTTAGGTGCAGCCGAGGTGTGAATCGAGAGATTCATATACCTTGTTAAAATGGCATAATTCTCATCTGTCTCACCATTTTCTCTGTACTATCATGTCAAGAACTGTTTTTGCAGTAATAACAGTTTTGTTTACATTGTCTGTGTTTGCATTGGTAAGTACTAATAAATATTTATTAAAAACTTCGAAATAGTAAGTTAATGTCACTACCAGATGGAATGTTCCCTAGCTAAGGACTATGTTTTAAGTTCCTTTTGGTAAAAGTAATTAAAGCATGCAGTTTTACTTTACTGTTATTATTTAATTCTTGTTTTCTCTTCTGTGTAGAATAATTAAAGAAACATTAGAAAAATTTCCAATAGAGAATTAAATGTGCACAATATTTTGTTGCGATCGGATAAGAACGCGATGTATAATCAGTTTATAGAAATAGAAAATTATATGCGAAGAAATTATATTGGTAGAAATTTAAATATACCAAACACTATTTTATTTTTTAATTTCATTTTTGTATTTTACTACAGCAAGAATTACAAGATTTCATATATTAAATTTATAGGGTTCTGTCAAGCAATTAATACATGCCATAAAAACAAAAATAACTAATTCTGTTATTACACTATCATGAAGACAGGGAATCTTCCTTAATTGTTTTAAATATTTACCAAAAGAAGCACAGCCGAATGATAACAGTTAGTATAAGTAAAGAATTATGTTTGGGAAATCACATAACCTTTCGTTTTGCATAAAATATTACGGAATATCTTTTTCTAGAGTTTGATACTCCTGTTAGGGAGAACCAAGAGACGCATAACTTAAATATTTATAATTTCTACTTACATTCAAAGTAGATATTATAATAACTGCGTATATATAAATTAAAAACATCTCTTTATTTTACTTTTGGTTTAGATAAATTCTATTTGAAAAATGGATTTTTAATATTTACCTGAAAATAAGTAACTTTATGATTGTTAGATTTTTTTCATTCACATTATTATAAATTACTTCTCTTTCCTATATCATTAAAAAAAATATATTCACTTTATTGTTCACCACATACCTGCAATTTTCTATGTACTATATCACAAGGGATTCTGAAAATTTTATGTGTACAGTTCAGCTAACATTTGTATCAAAGAGTTCTTAAAACGTGTGCTTTAATTTCTTCTTAAATGTGTATTAAATCAATATGATATAAGGTGATGACACTCTATATATATATATTACCAATCTGCTGAGAAAATAGTTACTGGTGTTCCACTTGTGTATTCAAAGCATCCTGATCAGTGTCAAAATCTCTGTTTGGCTCGGGAGAGATGAGCAAGTTATTATATCTATCGTAAAGAAGAAATCACCCAAACGATTGGACGATTAATAGATGCATAAAGATGTGCTACAACGTTCGATTCTTAATTTGATAGAATTGATACAGTGACTCGAAATGCAAAAGAAAAAAAAATGATTCGATGATTTCCGTCTGCACAGTAAGCAAATATGTGCGTATAATTTGGATTTAAATGTAAATCAAGAACTCGATATAGGAGCATCAGCTTATTCTGAAAATTCTTTAAATGTAATATTTTGATGTTTGGAGATCTTGATCTGTGTGTTAAGTGACATGAATACAAAGTTTATTATACGGTTATCTTAAATGAATTAAAGTATTTATCATTGGCCTTTTATATTAATTTCATTGTCACCTGTTCGATATTCCTAGTTTGCCTTGGAACATTTGTATAAATAACAGAAGTTCATTTTCTGCACTGTCCTACAAACCTTGCAACTTGATGCTCAGACATTGGGGAAAATATTGAATATTGAAAAATTTAAATTTAATATACCTGTGATTTCAGAGTTTAGTGTTTCATAAGTTTTACTTGATTTTAAATGTAGAGTGTGTTCTATATTTAATGAAATTTAATTTAATGTTAGATGTAGTCAAATATTTCTACTATATATTCAACCTACAGCACAAAACATATCCAATGCAGAAAATATATGAGGGCTTGAGTTATACATTTTAATCTTTTAGATAAAATTTACTTTTCACGAGTACGTTAAAAGCCAATTTACCAATTCCAATTTGCGTGACTTAACTATCATAATTTAGTGGATATGATAGCGTGCAGTTGAACGGTACTACGAAAGTACAACAGCGTGAGCTGTTGTACATCCTAACTGAGGTTTCCTGACCATTACCTCATTTTTCACCTGGCGAATGTTGTGATGATATAAGAACCACAGTCTCACCGGATTTTTTTCATCCATATCCCGAAGATACAAAGGGAATTCTTCATGACTAACATATTTGGCAAATTTATGCTTAAAATTATATATATATTTCTTAGATAATATGCCAAACCATCTGGAAAAGGATGTATCGATGAGAAAGGAGATTCTATTAGTTGATTCAATGAAGGTGACGTTCATATTTGATATTGGTTTTGTACAATTTGAGATATATTATACACAATTAGGACGTACGAGTACAATTACGTTTCAGAATACTGCATTTTGTCTTATTGGATGCTTCTTATATGCTGATCTTCGATTGATTTCATGTTACGTTTTCGAAAGTGTCAACTCATAGATATGAAAATAATTTTGGTAACAAAAGTTCAACCTTTTGCTATATAGAGAACGTGACCTGCGCTTCCCGTTGTAAATACCATAGTATGAAAAGTGTGCAACTGTATTTTGCAACCATTAAATGATATTTCATGTTTGCAAATGCTAATAAATTGCTTCAACGTCACACAATACTCCGTCAATAATACAAAAACTCTAAAAGATAAGAAGTTTATGCATACCTTGTTTCTGTCTCTTCTGTTTACAAAAAATGCTTCTCTCTTTTGAACGATCTCTTGACAATGAATTGACAGTGTATTCATTGTCACAAAGAGCCACGAACATTTCCAACAAGGCAGTTCTCACATTGTAATAGTTAATTGAATACTTAAGGACATAAGAATTTTATATTGCTTTCGATCTGTGAAATAAAACCTCCATATACAAGCAATTAGTATTAGCAGTTAGTGTTTCGTGATGGTTATATGACAACATTCAATTGATGTAGATCCTAAAATATACAGTTTTAGTTTCCTATGAACCAGAACAATCAGGAAACAAATTCTATAAAATAAACTCTGTAATCATATGAAATGTTTGCAGCAGTCTTTTTAATGAGGATGGCCAATACACGATTTAATTCATTAAAGTGTGTTAAGGGTAGATTTTGTACATTTAAGTAATACAATTAGTAATTTTTGTACATCAAAACATTAGTGTATTATTTAGTACTAAGCCTTCCTTAAAAGCTTCTATTTGTAGAAATTTTCTAATAATTATTGAAGATTGTCCCTATTTTCTTAGCTATTAAGTTTCTAAAAACCGCAAACGATCCATGTATTCGAACTCGAAATCCTGGTCGGGGTGTATGACGCCTTCCACGGCTACCGTGATTGGCTTCCGGTTTTAGTATTTGATGACCAGGATTCAAATCCACCTTTTACCTTCTTTAAAAAAAAATCATAAGTTTTCCTTTGCTACGTTTTCTGACTTTCAGGCAGATTTTGACTCAGGCCTATATAGGGAATAAGAGACACTATTGTAAGAACGCCAACCAGAGCATTTGGTTGGTATAGCTTAGAAAGAAACCTTAGTCACTTGGGAGAGAAAAGTTATTTTTCAGCCAGGGTAACCTGCAGCAAGAATATAGATTATTTGTTTTTCCAGTAAACTTGTGAAGGCCGCAACGATTTACATAACGGGGAATCGCTCACAGACCCAACGTCCCCTTCTTTCTCAATAATTGTTTACTATGTGCGCATTACAGTTTCATGTGATGAGAATATTGGTAAAAAAAAATAGTTACTTTGAAAAAAAAATGCAGCATGTTTCCTCAATTAATGTCTAAGTTCCGTAAGTATACTAAATGTAGACGAAATTAGCATTACAATATTCCTCGCAGCCATGTTTCAAGCTTTTATAATTTTCACTACTAGTATCGCATAATATTGCTATACCATTAACAAAACGTTCGCACTATAGCACCAAACTAGCAGTAGAAAAAATAACACTACGCTATAATACTATGTTTGCAGTAAAGTGATACTGTAGTACTGCATTAGTAACTGAATGGTATAACAATGCATTTAACTGTATACTATGTATCAATAACGTTCAATAATAACACGTTTTACTTTACTATTAGAATGAGAGTGTAGTAAAATTTTACTGGCTATTGTATTGTACCAGTTCCCTATTGTGTGTAAAACAATCTAGTAATAATGTATTAGAGCTGTATACAAACATGTTAGTTGTATAGTGGACTTACCGTTACTACAGTGGTACTATAATTAAATAATGGAGATACCAAAGTTCTAAGCCAAAGTTCTAAGAATGGATATGCCAAAGTGCCAAATTTGAAATTTTACAAAGAGTAGTAAAGTGAACAGTCTTTTACATAATGTATGCATTCCAATAATGACACTAGAGAAATATGATCTATACATCAGAATCGCGAAAGACAGAATGGTTAAGATAAGAAAAAAAACATAAAGAAGAAGAATGTTCTAAATCCCATTCCAAATAACCCGTAGTTTAAAGTACCATTTAGTTGTGTGATAAGTTCCATATGGAAAAAAGAGGAGATTTCAAATGAACGGAAAATGCCGATTTACAAACAAGGCGATAAATCGGATTGTAATAATTACCGTGGAATTTCGTTACTTCCAACCTGTTACACGGTAATATTGTGTTAACACATCTAAGTGTATATGTGGATGAAATAATTGGAAATCACCAATGTGGATTTAGAAGAAATAGATCCACGTTGGACCATATTTTCGCCTTGACACAAATTTTTGAAAAGAAATGGGAATACAATGGGTTGGTTCACCAACTATTCATTGATTTTAAGAAAGCATATGATTCTAACAAAGGGAAAATTTATACAGTATCCTGATACGATTTGGAATTCCGAAAATATTGGTTCAACTAGTGAAGATGTCTCAGCGACCCCATAAGCAGAGTACGGATAGTAGTAATATGTCAGATAGTTTCAAGATTCGCAACAGATTGAAAAAACGCGATGCCTTATCACTACTACTGTTTAACTTTGCCTTAGAATATGCGATTTAAAAAATTAAAGGGGACGAAAAGGGATTGTCATTGAATAGTTTGAATCAACTGTTCGTATGCGCGGGCTATGTAGATTTAATAGGGTACGATATATATGCACTACAAAGCAACACCGATGTCTTAGTAGAAGTATGCAATGCAATTCGTCCACAGATAAACATAGATAACACAAAATACATTATAACAAGCCGAAACACAGGGAATGAAGGAAATAAAAACACAAGAATGCGGGATGAGGCCATAGAGAAAGCAAACAAATTTAAATATTTGCATACGTAACAAGCAAAAGTGAGGTCACTGAAGAAATAAAAAGTCGCTTAGTATTGTGTAACGCATGTTTCTATTCAGTCCAGAAACTTCTAATGTCGTGACTATTATAGAGGAAATTGAAATTGAAAATATACAGAACAGTTATACTTTACGGTTGCTCGAAATACTTTACGGTTGCGAAAGTTGGATTATGACCCTAGCATATGAACATAAGTAACGCGTGTATGAAAATAAGTGTTTGAGATAGATATATGGGCTGAAACGGGACGATATGACTGGAGAATAGAGGAAACTGCATAATGAACTCCTTCACGGACTATACTATTCACCAGATGTTATAAAAATAATGAAATGGCTATTACTAATATGGGAGGGGCCATGTAACTCGGATAAGGGGAAAACGATGATTATATTTTATCCTGGTTGGAAGATCGGATCGAAGGAGACCATTGGAAAGACCTAGATGTTGTTAGGAGGTAAATATTAAAAACGTTCTACGAGAAGTAGGTGTTCGTGATGAAACTGGCCTGATGTTGCCCAGGATCGAATCCAATGGCAAACGTTTGTTACTGCGGCGATGAACTTGAAACTTCCATATGTCATAGTTTTAGTTAGTTAGTTAAGTCAGAGTTACAGCAGTAGAAAGTTATTAGATAGTAGGAAATGAAGTTTTTATTGAACATTCTCCCCACCAATATATATACATTAGCAGAGAAAATAAACATTATCCACTACCACTCTCATGGAAACGTTGAGCTGCTCAAAGTGTTCTCTAAAATTATCTGTGCTGCTCTGGAAGAAAACGAAGCAAGGATAACAGAACCTTCGTTTTTCCAGCAGACTAACAGGGCTTTTATTTCAGGCATAATAAAGTTTTTTTTTTTGTATATCAGTCATAAATTTTAGTCTTTTGAGATCATTGATTAATTTCCAATATTTTCTGCCATTGTAAGAAGTTTTAATAGCTACATGTGATGGATGTGTATGACACACTTTCGCATTGTGCATTTAAACTACTTCAATGTCAGCAGCTTCCATAAAATCAAAGAAATCATTGTAAGTCATTGGAATTACATGAAATGGATTAACACGTTTAGCTGGCTCAACCATTTTGCGTGAGTCTTTAGAACCTTTTTGCGTTTGTCTGCGATGGCGAAACCTCCACATATAAAAATCGGAGTTAAATACTTATGTCGAGGGAACATAAGGGACCCGGTTTTAATAATAATTTTACGTGGAGCTCCTGGGGAATCGTGGTATATGTTAAGTGCAAACTTCAATAAATGTAAACTGGCTTGCGCGTATCATCCTAGTGTTCAATCACTTGACACTTTTACGGAGGACATTTTCAATAGGATATTCTCTGCACAATGTATTTCAGCAAATTATAGTGGTATTCATTTAATTTCAATATGGTAGGGCTTTAATTTCAATACCAGGGACGTTGCTATTTTTCTACAAAGAAAAATATAGAATGCCGCATTAAGATGCAAATATTTCTTTGCCAAAATTATCACTAAAGAAGTGTAATACCATATATATCCGCTTATCACGTGTACAAACCCACAATAGTTATCAATTTGTACATGATTAAGTACATTATATTTATTTAGAGAGCACAAGACCGTAGCGTATATTTGATCCCAACATCATTTACCTAGATTGTATAAAACATAGATACAAATATTCTAGAACTATTTCTTTTAACATGTTTTCTCAGCCTTTCCTTCTTGTAAACGGACGCAAAAACAAATTATATGTGCTATATAAAATTAATTTATTTTGCCCTAAACGCGGGAGCGTGGTTCAGGGAGCCATAAACCTGGAACAGAAAATATCTCAGTTTAGAACTGACAGATTGTAGGAGTTAGACGGCGTATACCACGTGCCTAGTGTTCTTATACTTTCTCTAGCAACAAAGGCAAGGAATGCGTGAATATTTGGTGCATTTTATAGTCATAAGAAATGTTTTCTGCTCATAAATGAACAACTGAACCGGCGGTGACTGAAAAGGATAGTAAACAGTTTTTTATAGTTTTACTTGAGTGTAGTAGAGCATCACATTCCTCTGGTGATATATTTTAAATTGTAAACGCTATTTCAAAAATGTGTTATAAATATTAAAACTTTTGACTATGCTCTTCAGAGAGAAACATATATTGAGATTAACAATACAAAACTGTTCAAATAGGGCCAAAACAAAGCTTTATTGGCTTTAGACAAAATTTGTTTAAACGAATTTGATTGACATCAGTGAAGAAACGACAAAAGTCCCGAGATGCGAACACGGGTCATCGAGTTGGTAGCTCGATGTATTACCTACCAAACCAATTTTACTTTATTTTATTAATGTCAACCGATATTCCTTTATTTCCACTGTTTCGACTTATACCCTTATAACTAACTAGGGACTGACCAGACCGTTGACTCTGGGACTTTGACCAAACTTGGCGACATGTAGCCAAATATCATAGAGGACGAACATCAGTGGCAATTATACGCCACTTTCGATTTTAACATTTGAAGTCAATGGGAGCATATTTTACAAGAGAAACGCACAAAGTGATAGAGCCCGATTTGATGAAAATTCGTATGTAGGTAGAGTGCCTAAGTAAACCTTCCCAGCCAAAATAACAGCTGCTGTGGTCAAAAAATAAAGCCAAAGGGACCCGAGAAAAATGAGAAATAGATGGAAAGTAAATTTATAACAGAGTAAAAAACGCATTTTCTTTTACAAATGTTAAATATGCATAACAAAGTGGCTATTAAACCAAATAATTACAAAAATATTTCCCAACATAGCGATAGCCTATTCTGTAACTGTTTGCTTTTCGTTCTTTCAACTGTTTCAATAGAAAACAATATTTCTTCATTCGTCTCACAGATTCTTCAGATCACTTTCAAGTGTCATTTTGTCGTACAAGGTTATGCTTACGCCAAAATTAACTTCGTATAGGATTTTCTTGAAACATTCAGCGCAGATTGATATATTATTTGACCCCCTTATTATATAAACATTTTTTAAGCAAATACAAGATGACATCTTTCTCCTTGGCAGCTATTTTAGTTATACATTCTAGTATATATGGCCTCCTGTCCACTATCCATTAATAGCCACTTTCTTCAAATATAATTAACAGTTTGTAAGAGAAAATGCGTCTTTTGTACTCTATTTTCGATTTACTTGCTCTGTACGTTCATTTTTTATCGGGCTCCCTTGTCGTTAATTGTTCACCACTATAGCTATAATTTTTGACTGTGAAGGTTTACTTAAGATCTGTACCTACGTACGAATTTTCATCAAAATCGGTCTCTGTCACCTGGTGAGTATCTGTTGTAAATCACGCTCCCACTGACTTCACATGTAAAAATCGAAAAGTGGTGTATCTTTGTCACGGGTCTCATCCTCGGCCCAAATTTTGAAGGTCACTGAAACTGAACTACATGTCTGCCACGTTTGTTCAAATTCCCAGAGTCAACTATCTGGTCAGTCCCTAATGAGTTAAACACACACAAATATCCACGCCCACAGCAGAATTCCAACCCGAAACACTGGAGTCGCTGTACTAATATTTAAGACCACACAGCAACCTCCGAGGGCTCACCACAACGCTTGTTGCCTGAACTTAATTGGAGTTTGGGTCATATAGGAAAAGTTTATAACATTAAATTTCAACAGTCATGGCTGCAATAAATACAATATTCTACTATAATGTCTACAGTAAGTCTGTTAACAATAATAAACGTTGCGTTAAAGCGTTTCTTCGTATATTACGTCAGTAACTAAAGCAACAAATACATTCTAATTATCAGGATCGGTTTCAGCTAATCAAACCAAATTTGTTAGTAAATTATTTATGTCTATGCTACTCGTTCATATGTGCCAAGCACATGCTATATCCAGACATAAGCAAGATTTTAACTACAATAAAATTGTCCAAAATTATTAACTGAGATTTTGAATTCTGTGAATGACAAGCAATAATACAAGTTTCGTTTTGCAATAGTAATATAACTATTAAAGTTTCAAACTTTTATTTTATATAATTACAATCAAAACACTCAGTAAGGAAATGGGGCGACATAATGATGTAGGAAGCCATGTCAGGTTTCAGAACACTGCGACATCAGTTCTATTCATTCAAGGGTTTATTATACTTTTTTTTTCAGACTTCGCAATTTAATTCGTTTAAAAAAAATTTCGATAAGAGAAAATAAAGTTTTGTGCTAACGATCTGTTCTAGTAACTGTTTTAAACATTTTTCTGGTAATCACAACTGTGTAGGGTCTCTCCAAAAAACTTTTTTTTTAGGAAATCTATGATACTCTACTGGCAAGAAGTGAGCATAGGTGGCAGATATCTCATATGATGAATTTCAAATTTTCTGAGGTGTTTTGGATATTCCACATCGGCATTGAATATATTGTTTATGCAACAAGAACAGCATATTACTAAAGCCGCTCCATCACCGTATTTTTCTTGGGATCGACTTGATTTGGAGTTTTTATTATAAACGCGTTTATTGGCATCCGTATATTTGGAAATCTTTTAGCTTTAGCTTTATTTGCGATACGAAATTCCCTGATTGTAAAGTCAGTTTTGCTGCAATATCTTGTTTTCATTAGCATGGTTGACTTCTATTTACTTGTTATGATTTTTAAGTGCATATTTGTGTCCAACTCATTGCATAGCGTCAATGATTGCGGCTTCAAACACTTGCAAAAAGCAATTATTTACAATTATTCGGTTTGTATCAGTTGCTCTTTATTTTAAAACTAACAGAATCTCGCTTGAAGATACAGTTTCAGAAATAAATATATTTTTATTTACACTCAATTAAAGACAGATGTGATGAACATGTTGCCTTGATCGAAGAGTCAGGCGCATAGCACAAAGTACAGGTTAGTCCCGAGTCAGCCCACGAAGCACAGTGTGATAAATGACGGTTCTAGCGGGACGAAATTGTTGAAGAGCTAGTTTCGGAACCAATATGCGTGAAATGTGACTGGTGAACGTTTTCTGGGTCGTAGAATATAAAGCAGTAAGTATTGACATCAGGGGCGTCATGTCAGGGGGTAGGCGGGGAGGGTGGGGGTGGGGTGACTGTCTACCCGAAATTGGGAAACTTGTTTCAATGAACGGGTTTTGGTAATAGAACAATAAGTGTGAGCTACATTTTTTACTACCAACTAATTCGCATACACAGTTAAGATATAAAAGGTTAAAAGTTATCGAACAATTGTGAAGAAACTAAATGTTTGGAAGAATTGAAACTGTGAACGTAAAGGGTTATCGTCAGCTAACAAGTTATGAGAATACAGAATTAGAAGATTACCTTAGTCGTGATACCTTTGCACCCTCTCCCTCCGTTCTGCAGGTCACACGTTAGTGAAATATGTTCAAAGCAATGGAGAATGATAAACATTACACTGTTCCTTAATTATCGTCCCCCTGACAAAATGTAAAATGACACGCCTTATCAACATTTATTAGAATGTGAGACAAAATTCTGTACATAATGAATTAACATAAATACTGATAACTGCAATGTTGGCATCTCAAATTCTGTGGCGAGATCGTTCTACGGTGCACAAAACAACATATAAATGTATTCACAGCAAGGAATATAAAGAAAAACACTAAAATGGCTGTTAGGACATAATGAGAAACTAAGTAGGCTTATGGGCCCTCAGAATCACATTCATCATCTTCTATGCACACATCATCTGAATTCAAAGCAGGCAATGAAAGTATCGAAAGAACTTCACGCGTTATATGACCGACCTTCTTTCGCGGTTTGCGTCTTAAACTGGCTATAAACGGATCAGATGATATCAAGAGTCTATGAATGAGATCTGTGTTGCTATCCACTCGTGAGGTTTTTCGTGTGAAATTCTCTCGGTACTTTCGAGTGTTTTTGTTCCTTGCCTCTTGTGCTTCTTCCGAAAGTTGACCAATCGGAAGAATACAAGAGGCAATAACAATGTTCCCATGCCACAAAATCTTATGCACGCTACTTGGCATGTGATACCATGCATAGTCTCGTAAGTACAAAAGTCTAGTTTCTGCTGCATACTGCTCAAAAGCATCCGTGTTAATGGGAAAACCACAATTGATGCATTCTAAAATTACATGAAAATGTTCAATGAGTCCAACATTAACACTTGTAATGTCGGCAGACAGTTCAGCATTTCTGAAAAACCTTCGCGCTGTATTACCATCATTCGTATTGCCTCCCTGTTGTGTAGGCATATCAACCAAAAGGCCCATCTCATTTCTGAATCTTTCTTGAATACAGTTTTTCCTACTAGCTAATTTATTTTTCATTTCATAACCTATTACTCGCCACACTTTTACATCTAATCTATATGCAATGTGCAGTATGCATTCCATGAACCTGATCCATGAATGTAATGGTGATAAACCAAACGTCATTGCTTTCAGGTCAACTTGTTTTGCCTGAATGACTTTGCCCTGATTCATCTCTTTAGGTGTGGCTCCACACAAAAAGCAACATTGAGAGGATGAATATGATGACAAAGCACTACATATTTTGCCATCTATCATACTGAGAACTAGGGAAGTATGAACAGAGAAATCCCTATTATTTACTGTAACACATGTAGGAGAGAGCATCTTAATTTGTTCTTCAATAGCATTTACTTCTTTGGACACAAAATCACGTGTCTCTTTTGCAAAAATAAATTTAATCGGTCGACAGTACCGAACTGACCCAGAAGTTGGATTTTGCCACACGATTTGCTTACTCACACTATCTTTAAAATACAGCTGAATTGGCACCATTGAAATACTGAATAAATTATCATCACACGCACTTTCACTTTGGAACCTTTGCTTATAACGCATTTGTTGGGAACCATCACATCCCCACTTCACAATAAAGTGAAGATCACTACAAGTTTCCGGTACTCTTGCAAACACTTCTTGCTGTGATGCACACACTCTTTGCACTGTGTGATTGATCAAGGACTGCACAGGGATTTCAGCTATAGTTTCAGTGACTGTAACATTTGGGGGATAACATGCACTCTTTGCTTGTTTCACAGCGTTATAGGAGGGATATGTATTAGGAGCCACACTATTCGTTTGCTCTCGTAACATAATGTATTGTTGAGTTGAAAGATTTGCATCAACAATTAGTGCCAGAGCTTGATCTGCAGATATAGTCCTCCTTTTACTTTCATCATTAGACACTGAACCTCGCATCTTTTTTATGCTGGTCCCTCGACGAGGTGATGCTTCTGATAGTTCTTTCACTATGGTCGCAGAATCCTTTTTGCCCTCTTCGCGAAGTTTCATTTCCGCAGCAGTGGATATTTGCTCCAAACTATTTGACGCGACGAAATCTCTGAGCTTCCTTTTCTTTGTTTTCTCGCAACATTCGCTGAATGCCTTGGATGGCCTTCCGGAACTGGCAGATGGTTTGTCACTGGATGGAGAAGGTAGAAGCTTTCGAACAGTGACTGGCAAACTTATATTTCCACATAACCAGTCTGCATTCGATGTAAGGAACCGTTCACGATGACGATGAGATTTGTCCCACCTGTACTCAACTTTCTGACATAGGCTTCTTACAAATACCTTTAAATTCTTTTCAACATCGTCAGAAAGGTGTTCGTCGCTGACTATTTTCGACACAAGTTCATACACCGCATCAAAACGTTCAGTTCTCCGGTGACGCGACCAAACATCAAATATTGCTTGCCGGGAGATAGAGGACGCCATCCTGAAAAAAATATATAATTATTAGAAGCGCAAACATGCGCAGCATTTTTCTTCATATTATTTTAGTACACATCCTAATGCATAAAATAAAATCAGTCTGATGTCTGTATACGACTGTATAAGAGACTTCCAATCTACACTACATTAACGATAATGCTAAATTAAACATGATTACAATGTTCAAGGTCAGGTATTATTACTGACAGTCCACTGCTGTTAGACACTGCTAGACGTACATATGAAACATAGTTTAACAATACACAGCAACGTCACTCCAAACACAGTGCAATGTTTGGAGATAATAC
>JAGDQP010001578.1:84583-119365 GCA_022664845.1 Lepisma saccharinum
TGGCAATTCTAATTGATATTCTTCTTCATAGGACTCTTGTCTTACAACCTACTTAATATTACGTATTTTTACGGACTTCATTTTTTTACATTAAATCCCCCTGGATTGATCAAATAGCACACTGTGCGAAGCCGTCAGGGGAATAATTGAATAATGGAGTGAAAACAAGATTGATTTTCTTGGCTCAGTGACAAAGCGCTGACCTGCATTCGGCAGATTGTTGGTTTAGTGTGCGAGTGTTGAACGAGTCAGACGTGCTCTGACTGATGTGGACTGATATTGAGCGGTGAGAGACGAGTGTGAAAGTTTAGTGAAAGTGAAATAAGGACGTTTGTGAAGTGGAAACATGTAATATATATTAAAGTTAAGGATTCGGTTGGCTCAATCAACCACATGCGTTGCAAGGTTTAACACCTTGAAATGAGGCTTTCATAATTATTCACAAAGATTACATGATTGTCTTACTGTTAGATATACAAATCTGGTTACGTGATCTAGTCAACTTTAAGGTAGAAAATGTAATCGTGCTTGAGATTGATTCATACACTCGTTGTGTTTACTTGAGCTTTTGTCCTCACATTAGTAGAATATATTACAGAAACACATCGAAGAACTGTACAATGTTATGACCTGGGAGAACATCCGACATTATGCTTGATATGCTGCATGACCAGCATAAAACATTAGCGATTCAGTCGTTATCACAACAAGTACCAGACAATCAATTTACATACACATTAGCTCAGTCACAGGATGTGTCAAAAATGAAACAAATGACTTTTAATCGAAATTTTGTCTTTCCTCTTTATTCGGGTAGGCGTGTTGTAACAATAAAACAAATACGTAAAGTCGTGCCGATGCGAAGGAGCTTATAAATTGATAATTTTTGTAACAGTCGTTTGCAGATACAAACCTATTTCCCACTTGACTCACGAATGTGATATGTGTTCTTTGAATAGAAAAACAAACATATATGCAAAAACATCAGGTAAAACAGTTATAGATAAAAAAGAAAGGAAGTAAATAAAATTTTACTTGCTGATTTTCTGCTAGTATCCCTTCAAATAAAAAAATACAGTATGTTTTCTTTAACCAAAATCACGTCAGAGCAAGTGAACATAATTTAAGAACAGGAGTTTCAGTTGAAGCGGCGCAAGAGGATGAAAAGGTATGGGAGGATAGTGACACAGCAAACGGTATTTCAGCTAACACAGCAAGCAAGAAAGTAAGGATGATTCACTTTCTTTAAACAAACAAGATACAATAGTTTATGAGAACCAAAAGAAATAAGATATTGTTTTATTTAGAGGTAGCATTATTAAATATGAAACAGTAATAGCAGAAGATTGATGTACAGCCTGAAGGTTTAGTGATAGAAGAGAGAAGGAACCAAACATTAGTAGATGATAATATTCTTGATAAGCAAATATACAGAGTAAATCGCAAGTAAGTGAAAATAAAGATCAAAACGACAGAACGAAACAACACGAGAAAGGAGTACAAATAAAAACAAAGGTTACTGAAGTAAATGGAGTCCAAAAAGAGCTTCTTACATGTCGAATAACGACGCGATCTAAATGATTAGGGGCGGCTCATGGATTAGGGGATGAACATAGTGCATTTACAAACAAAAATATAAATATGTACTGGTTGAAATGGAAAGGAAAAGTACTTTGAACTTTACAATATTATTTTTAACATATAAAATATTATACAGGAATATTGACCATCAAAATTCAAGTTCTTTTCATTCACAAAGGTATGACCAAATTTACAAATTGGATTTTAAAAATTTGAAAATATTTCAAAATTTATTATATTGCCACCTTAAATTTGGTAGAGAAATATAGCCGTACTAAATAACAACTATTTCTTTAAGGCAAATACGATTGACTTATTCTACGTCTAGGAATTTGTAGTAACAGAATTTAATGTCCTGGATATGAGCTAATCGCACACGTTATTTCTCCGCAGGAGTGAGGTTAAGATATATACATAAAAGAAGGATTTGACTATGAAAAATGAATTCCGACATCCTAAAAATAATTTGGTAACAATAGAATTTCACAGTATTATTTATTTATTTTATTCTATTTATTATTAACATTCAGGTACAATTGGATTTGCCACAGATTTAGATACAGAAACTAAATAACATTGCAACAAACTAAATAACATTACTACAAACTAAATAACATGGAATTAAATTTTAAACAACACATAACACAGCAGTTGTTATCAATAAGATGGCGATTATAATACACGGGAGGAATAACTCAGATATTGGTATTAAGCTCTCGATGGAAAGTGTTTTCAGATCCGAAAATATCAATATTTGAATCAAGACTATTGTACATAATTACTAGTCTGTGGAATAAGGAGCGCAGCAGTATACTTAGCCTAGGCGTGGTACAATAAAGGAGGTTATTGTTTCTGGTTATTCGCAAGGGAACACGGAAGTAAAATTTAGATATCAACTCTCCAGTTCTAAGATTCCCGTTAAGTATCTTGTATAAGTACATCAAATCTGCCGGCTTGCGACGAGAAGAGGGAACGTGGAAACCAAGAAAGCATAATATCTCGAACTTGCTTAAGCTACGTACTGATGGTATTCTTCTTTTGACTATAGCAAGAAAAAAGTTTAGGACAGAATCAATATCAGATAGATTAGAAATACTAGTCATGTTCCAAATTGGGTAGCAATATACAATTTAAGGGGAGTTGACTGTTTTGTGCAACATACTCAATGAATGAAGGACCTTAATTTATGTAAATCTATAAAAGAGACCAGTAAGCGCATACAACTGTTTGTTATAGAAGTGATATGATAGCAAATATTTTCGTCAAATACCACTCGAAGGTCCTTTTGAGAAGAAAAAGTAGCGATATTATTATCTTCAATGATATAGGCAGATGGGATTTGATTCTTCTTTAAAGTAATAGTAAGAAAATAAGATTTTGAGGTATTTAGTTTCAAGTTCCACGCATTACAACAGTCCAAGAGGTTATAGATGTAATTTTGGATACCAGCACCATCCTGTAATGATCCTGATCTGATTTCTCGAAATAATTTACAGTCGTCAGCGAAAAGAAGAAATTTGGTTTTAGATGACGAGAGATAAGATGAGAGATCATCCGTATATAGAAGAAAAAAACGAGGAGGCCCAAAACACTAACTTGAGGTACACCAGAGAGAATTGGAACAATATTAGAAGATGATCCAGAAAGAACAACACGTTGTTCGCGGCCAGTGAGATTGTCTCGCAATAATGAAATGAAGTAACCATAAATATTGAATCGGTGAGTTAATTTATAAAGAAGAAGATTACAGTAAATTCTATCGAAAACCTTACTAAGATCTAGATAGATGGCATCAAGCTGTGTGTTATTGGACATGGATTGGGTAGCATCAGAGACTAACAAGGACAGGTTCGTAAGAGTAGCACTACCAGGAAAAAAAGCAATGTTGAGCATAGTCTAGATAAGGTGAGAAAAAATTATAAAGTCTACCCTTGATGATTCTTTCACACACCACAGGCAAAATAGATAAAAGAGAAATTGATATGTATGAAGATACACGGGTCTTATCTCCAGATTTCAGAATGGGTACAATATTAGCCTGTTTCCAAGAATAAGGAAATACATCTTCAACGAAACATCTATTTAAAAGACGAGAAAAAGGGTAAGCCAATGTTTAAGTAGCATTACGTAAAAAATAGCACTAATGTTATCAGAGCCGGAAGAACGATTTAGAGGTAAAGAAACAGATATTTTACCTCACCAGATGATGTACGTAATAAAGACAGCGAATGTGAACAAATTGGTTGAAGCTGAGGAGGAAGCAAAGGAGGAGATTGGACACAGAAATTGCTAGAGAAGTATTCATTCAATAGATGTACCCTCTTTTCAAGCAGCTGTAGCCGAATCATAAATTAGCTCTGTCAGAACACGTGCATGACATCTTCTAGAGCTTATGAGATAAAAATCGCTTAGGATTGGTAGATATTTCACATGTTACCTCGTTAATACAATTTTGATACTTTGCTCTAAGCAATTTCTTGGAGCAGAGCATGATCTGGGAGAAAGAGCTATAAGTATGTGCATTAGGATATTGCTTCTAAAGCTCTCATGCAAGTTTTTTTTAATATATATTTCATATTAACGTTTATGCATTAAGTTTTAATAATCACCAGTGCCGAATTTATAGGGTAGCAAAAGGGGGCAATCGCCCCGGGCAGTACCTTTAGGTGACGGCAAACAACTAAACATAAAAATATAATCACCTAAAAAAGAAGTAAAATTGCCCATCAAAATAAAATTGGCCTAAATGTGTTCAAAATTCCAATACCGGCGAGCTAAGACATTTTGTAGTTTATTCCATACAACCTACCTTCATATTTAAAATTCAAAACCGCACTTTAAGTCAGATAGGCAGGTCTACTGACTTACTGGGGTTAGTAATAGCGATGCCGCCACCGGTTTTGGAGATCATAACTAAAATATACTACCTGATGAGAGATAATGTTGTGGCCGTCGCGTAAGATGGTCGTTCTTTTTGACTAAGAAACGATGGAAAGGGCTTCAAAAGGGCGGCAAAATTTAATCCCCCCCAATGGGGAAATGTCTAGATGCGGCACTGATAATCACAGACAGGAGAGAGGCTTTCTTCCATGATGATATATCTTGCTAGCTTCAAAAACACAACAATAAATCTTATTTAAGGAACATGCAATTGTATTATCTAGAGTCGTGATGGTGTTTCACAGACTAATTATACCAATAAATTATTACAAGGTTTGGTATGAAGGACGTTTTGTTAATCAAATATTCAGTAAAGGATGCGCATACTTTCATTTACCTTCAGAGTTCTAGTCGCATGGATAAAGTTTACTTTACAAAGAACATTATTTCCGACGTATGTATTACTTTTCAATGATGTGAGTTTCAATTATGTGTTTAAATAAAGAATCTATTTGAATATCTTATAACAAAAAATGCAAAGAAAAAATAGAATGTTGGGTATATGTCAAACAACAAATGGTATGAGAAAAAATATGAACAACAAATATAAACTCTTAAAACGAACAGCTAGGTTATTGGTGTTCTCAATGAGAATAAGATAGTAAACAATATAAGTATGGTAAGGCATCTTTGTTCAAATTCAACAAATTAGGTCATTTTATTAATTTTATATTCACAACAGAAATACGGATATTTAATTGTAAGAAAAGTGGAAAGGTTGGTATTTTCGGAAAAGAACATGCTATTTAATAAGACGAAATAGAGGAAATAATTAGTTCATTAATCAGTTTTGTGATGCTTAAGGGCAAATCAATATTAGAAGAGATATTTATTCTGTCATTATACAATATTTCAAAACATTCGATCAATAAATGTCATAAAATAATAATTCTGAATATTTCTTAAGATGTATTAAAAATATCTTGCAAAAATGATCAGGATTTATTACAAGAGCATAATTATTAATCAGCAAGAAATTCAAGAGCTGATTTAGAATTAAATCAAAACTCGACACGTGATAAATGGATGAGCTATCGATTAAATGGTATGTGTAATTTTTGGACATGATAAACCCGCATCTGGTTAAAGTAAATAATTCCTTGTGGGGAACAAAATTTATCCAGGAGAAATTTACAAGTTTATAGTTGTGTTAATATCACAGGCGGAAGGCCAATGTACACAATATTCAAGATTAAACTCAAAGCATTCGATTCGCTTTCGAGTAGATTCTTGTGTCGGGTATTGGAAAAAATGGGACTTCCTGAATCTCTAATTTAATTGTTACCATCATTAAATAAGTCATGCGCTCTTAGATTTAAAAAAATCGGTAGTTTACCAATACAGCTACAGTGTGCGTGCTTCAAGGATGTCCGATGTCAACTTAGATTTTTTGATTGCTATTACTCTATTAACGAACTGCTTACAGTAAAAGTCAGGAAACATTATTTGTTATATAAGTTTAATGTCAGTCATGCTGTTCGTAGATGATTTAACATACTTTCTATGATCTCCCCAAGAAGCCCAAAGAGTACTAAAAATCTTAAATATATTTGGACACGTTTTAGGCATTCAAGTGAACAAAAGTAAAATCAAAATGTTGATATAAAATAACAACATCCATAAAATATGCTAAGATATTTAAAGTTTCTTATCAGATAAGATGTTAGGCATTACATAGTTTCCGCCATTACAACAAAATATTCAACAAAATGTAAAGAAAATATGTACAAATCTGGTATCAATGTTCAGAAGTTATGAAAGGTAATTTAATAACACTATTTTAAGAGTACATGTTTAGTTTTGTTTAGGTTTTTAGCAAATAATTACATATATTGCAATTGTTTCCTCTAGTGAGTCAAGAATGAGAAAAATTATAAAGGTATGTTGGATATTTTATTTGGGGAGGACAAGTGTTAAAACTGAAAGATAATATTCTGCATACACAATGAAAATATAAAGAATATAATTGAAAAGAGGAACGGTTCTGATGCTACACAGAATTATACAATCTGAAAATGTCTTTACGGGTTCGTTTTCATGTGGATTGTTTTTGCAAGCCTTAAACCATTTGGAGTTGGAGGCTCCGATTAACATTTTAACATGGACATAATCAGGGAATTATTTAACGTAACAGATTGCTGAAGTAGGATATGCATTAATACAACAATGGCTCATTAAACAACATAGTAACAAAAACGATACAAATTAATACTCAATCAAAGGCATTTAGTACATATTTTTTTTTATAAAATTTGATATAGTGTTTCACCAATATGAGAAAAATTATGTCGTAATATCATAGCTAATGGAATTTATCATACAGTACAAAATTTGTATAATGAAGGCATTATCAACAGATAAAATTGTAATACGTGTTATGCGGTTGACACTTTGTATCACAGATTGACCACGAGTGACATTAGACCTTTGGAAAACTTCAATTCAAGTTTTCGCTAGAATTACAAAACAACTAAAAGATACGCTTACATGTCAAAATAAATTCCAGTGTCTTGTAAATAATCAATTCCCTGAAAGAAAGATTTTTTTTATTGTTGTTAACCGTAAATAATTTACAAATATTGTTAATTCAAAAGGGATTAAACAGCAAAGAACTATAGATACATACATAAATGCCAGAGAAGTAAAACACAAACCAGTCATCATAAATCCAGTTATTTACGGAGGCCTAAGAGGGCAGTTTTATGTCATGAAATCATTTTAGTAGTAGAGAAGTATATTAATTAGAAATATGAGTTAACTTGAGCATCAAATATTGTGAAATACTTATAAATTGTTAAAAATAATGGTTTAATAAACGCTTTTAAAAGTGGTAGAGCCCTCGTTTAGCACTCGGGAGGCTGTGTGCTCAATCTTAGTGACAGGCCAGCTTGACTGAGATTTTTCCAGGGGTTTTCCTCAGACACGCCAGACAAATTCTAGGGATGATACCTTCAACTTAGACAATGGCCAACACCTTCCCGCATTCTTTCCCGTACCCTTTTCCGGGCTGAGACGTATGTCTAAAGACTATAAATAAAATTCAAATGTAAATAAGATTGATTATTTCCTTTTCGCGTTTTGGGCTGCGATGGGACAGTGGTGAACTGAGGAGAACAAAATAATCTAGATAATTTGTTTAAAACTATCATCGATTAGATGGAATAACGAAACATTCAAAAACGCATGCAGAGCCACAGGGAAAGCAATTGCTACATGTAAGAAATTATCTATTTGATCTTTTGAAAGAATACCAATAGATGGGGTCGATGATATATCAGAAAGATCTATCAAGAAACTTATAATAAATCTGTAAAAATGATTTAAGCTGTACCGAATAAATCTTCCCCGCAAGAGGCCAGGACCGAGAGTTCAATTAATATGGCTCACAACAGCCAACATAATTCTTGTGAGCATAGACTACACCTGTGGAATGCGCATCTTAATATTGAATGTGATACAAGTCTTGGCATCCGTTTTCGTTTTAGGGATGGCGACTGCGTCAATTTGAGACATATCCAAGTATCTATGGAACCTCATTTAACATTCACGCTTCCTACCTTTTAAACTTTTTGACAACGTCTACTGAGTGAGTGGTGGTATAATTTAAATTAATATATCACATTTAGGTTGTAAGGTAGCCGACCATGAACTTGTTTGTAGCAACTATCCCGATTTTTGCCTAGTGTGACTGATGAAAAACTCTCAGTCAGGATGGACGGCCAGATAGATCGTTCACAGTATATTGCAATAGCTACCCCAAAGTTCTAGGAACGGAGCTACAGCCGATCGGTACAAAGTGGTGCGAACTTAGGGCTTCTCGTGTAGCAAGAAAACATTATAGTTTCAGTCATAACCAACACCAGTCTCAGAAGACTCGGTTGGAGATGAATACATAAAGCAAGAAGTGCCCGGAAGCAAAAATGTGTACATGAGTTTCTTCCTCCAAAGGTAAGATAGGATGGTGAGAATTATCACAATATGATTGATTGGTTCAGGTAACAAAGTGTATCATTTTAGAAGAATAGGAGGAGTTCTGTGCCAGTGCTGAACGCATTAGCATGTGCTTCGCTGAAGTGTGAAGAGTGCAATGCTAGTGAAAGGTTTTCATCGACTGACATACACTTTCAACCATACGTATCCAACAAACTTATATTTTATATTGCATTATATTCCGTAAATATATTGAACTTATACATTTTATTCAGTATGCCCAATTTCTCCTCTCTTCACTTCCTCCTTCTCTTCCTACTTCTTGCGTTATATGCTGCCACAAAATTCCTGCCGGCTTTGTCTCTTGTTCCCTGATTATACCTTATACCCGATTATGCTGTTGTTGTTGTTGTTGTTATTATTATTATTATTATTATTATTATTATTATTATTATTATTATTCCATCTTCACTTATTCCGAATAATAAACTAGCTCCGATTGTGGAAAGGTTATATTTAGTACACTGTTTTACTTATTCACTATACAGTCATATATTAACATATTATACTTGTATTGACTGGTTGTATGTCCCATTTGGCTTGAACCAATCCTCGTGAAAAGGAACCAAAGAGAATAGAAAAAAGAGAAGAACTGGAAGAAAATAAGAAATTCTGCTATTTCGTTGCTTTCCGTGTCAGAATCAGGAAGTGAAAAGAGTTTCCAGAATGTAAGTGAAGCTTTGAAAACGAACCGTGGGATGGATTTGTTAGTGCGATGCTAAAATCCAGGCTGGAAATGCCGCCATTACTGTGTCCTATCACCATCCATATGGCCTAAGCAAAAGTTGACTAATGGCCTTTAAAAAATTAAAAACAATGAAATGGGGCATTTTGGGGGGCAGGCCATAAATCAAATAAGGCTAAAACTATAATACTTATTTTATGCCCACGCGCTCCTACGCGCGTAATGAGAAAATCGCAAACAGTGCTTTCTCTAAATCAATGGCATTAAATTAGTGCTTTTATGCAACTGCGTTGACGTAAATATGCTGCGGTGTACTCTAAGACACGAATTCGTGTTTTAGAAAAACAAAATACGCTGATGGATAGACTACAGCACAGATTTTAGTAATGTGTTTTGTAAGTTGCATAACCAATATTTTCAAAGCCTTTGCAGAACATCAAAACCCCTTTAAAATATCTTAAATTACTCATACGATATCTCTACCACCAAGTACACACTTTTGCCAGTGGGACACCATGTAGATTTTGAAAAGAAACACCTTACCAGGCCCAATTCTCTTTTGTAGAAATTTAATAGTATTTTTACTAAAGATTTGTGAAAGTTACAAAAATCTCTCTAATAGCATTCGAAAGGAATTTAACTGATTGATTGGTTTTGCTTTGAGTTCGTGCATAAGAATTATTGTGTTTATTTGTAATTGAAAAATTAATAAAATTAAGTTTTATTTCTCCAACAGCAAAGAAATTACCCGAGAAATCAGTGGTTAAGAACCTGTGGTAAGTTGCAATATTGAACAGATTTCATATTACTTAGTAAACTCTTCGCAGTTTTTTCATAATCATAGAAATGCTTTCTTATAATCCTGTGAATTTCAATATCCTACTATGTCGAGACAAAATTAAAATGTAGCAAACACAGGGAACTAAGTTATAAAGTCATCTAACTAGCAATATTATTATTATTAAACATTAATAATAACTAAATAATCTTTGCACCATTGCTTTCATTGTAAACTTTAATCGAACGTATATGGTATTTAGGCATTTTAGCTCAGGCCACGATATCTCGAAAAAAGATGCGGAAGAAAGGAAGTTGGTCATAACGTAGTTTCACACTAGTTTTTGGCATTCGCAGGAATTGACTTAGGATGCTCTTCAAAAACCTCAGTCAAGATAGGTGGTTGCTGAATTCGAATCCAGGATATTTGGCAAGCAAAGTTAAAGTTTTACTTGCCTTTTTATAAGAATAGCAAAAATGACATTCAAATAATAATTTTTACATGAAGAGTACGTAATATTTTACCAACGAAAGATTGTAATGGTGGTGGAAGGGACAAAATAGTAAAATATATGGTATTCGTATGTACACTTGGGCAATCATCAACTTGCCGCACGCTTTAGCAACTCTTAGAAAGTTTATAGTGCAATTTAACTATGTTGCCAAGTCGCAACCGTATGGCTGGTCACTCTATGTTATTACATGCTGACGTTATTAGCGGAGATTTTACAGTGCCAAGTTTCGTGAAGAAAATAATATTTACTGTCTGACTAGTCATCGCGTAGTGAAAAACAATATGAAAGAAAGTGAAGTACGCTATTCGTTTACTTTTATTAGCCGTAAAATAATTGACAGAATATCGAAGTAACTACGTGCGTAACGAATTGCAAGGAAGTGTTAGTTATTCTCACCTGCGACATGAAATCATCATTTCAAAATCCTTATCAGATTTGTGGAACATGATTTTAACGTGTACAGAATCTAACAGAATAGCGATAAATGGAAGATTAACGCATAGATGCATGGATCACCAAACACGAAACACAAAGGCAATTTGTATGATTTATACTGTGACTGTATTTCGATAAGAGGTAGATTCGAAGGCCTGTATACTCTGGTCTACCGTGCTGATGCGAACAGCATCGTGATATGTTTCCTTTTTGTTTTAATGCACGAAGCTGACGACGCACAGAGATCTGAATTTGGATATCTAATCTGACAGGACAAAACTATCATTTGGTTACTGCAGTAAAAATATCAAACAAATACCTCAATTTAGTACAGTTTCTGATGAATATTTATTTTGAAGCTTTTAGTTTTATTTTCACAAAAAGAAAACATACTAGGAATTTATATAACATTGAATTTGATGAAAGAAAACATATATTTCTAATAATTACAGGTCTGATAGAATTATACATTTATTCCATTTTCATCGCCATTATTATCTTAATCATCTCACACACCTTGCAGTAGTATCAATATACCACAAGATATACTTTCACTTTTCTTCAGGTTAATGTAAAACCAAAATCTTCAAACAAAAGATAGTAGCACTATTTCCGTATATGTCTAAAATATTTTTATCGTTACACGAAATTTCAATGCTGCTCCCACAAATTCAAGCCTAGGGAATTCAAACTTTTAGGGAAGAAAGTTCATAACCAATTCAAGAGTTCTATACGTGCCGATTTTATTATGGATATCCAAACCTATAACAATGAAGCTCTTTCAAAAACGAACAAGAAAGAAAACAAACAATCAGTACCGATAAAACTCTTGAAGTGGTTATGAACTTTCTTCCCTGAAAGTTTCAACTCTCTAGGCTTGAATTTGTAGGAGTAGCGTTGCAATTACGTGTAACGATAAGATTACATTAGACATATACGGAGATAGTGCTCCCACTTTTGTTGAAGATCTTGGCTTTACATTAACTTTAACATAGTAAAGTCGAAGACTGCTTGCAATCCAGTCCGTAGACATTACTATGTGCATAAGGCCGTCATTATATCGCCTGTAGAAAATTTAAAGTTATTATATTTCCCAGAATTCTTATAGTCCTTATTTCGAGTCTGTTGAGTCTCCTCCGACATAACTAAAACTTCAAGCATGGTTTCTTGAATCAGTTGCGTACACAGAGTTATAAAATCTCCAGTAGAGGCAGAGCTGACGCCACCATATACATATTTTTTAACTCTCAACGCGGCGCCAATTGAACAATCTTTTGTTTCTCCACTTGCATGGCAAAACACAGCGAGCCGTCTGCTGCTGCACTGCAGTAAATATTATATTTACCATGTATGATCATATTATGAAGGAAATGAATTGAGATTTCGATTTAAGGTTAACCTTAGTTAAGTTCAACACGCAAGATACAAAGAATTCCTAATTAATTTGGTCAATATAAGGTATAAATTCAAGGGTAAAAATCAATTATATACAGCGTTCCTCATAAATATGATTTTTGCTCTGAAAGAGTTTTTTGTTAAATAAAACAATAGGATATTGTTAATTAAAGCCACATAACTTATTAAATGGGCATTAAATGTGCATTTAAATATATCATATAATATTAGCGATACATCGATGGTTGCATGAATATTATGCACCTAAACTGCAGATATTGTAATTATATACAAGCATAATTTGAGAAATTATGAAAGGTTATAGGCTTACTGGCATAAATTTAGAAAGAAAATTATAACATTGAAAACAGGGTCAGGGCACCTGTCATCGTACATACACAGGCAGTCTGCATTTTTCACATCTATACATTGATACAAGACGTATGTAATTAAAATGTGTATAAAACTATTTCTTATTTTCGGCCAGCTTTAACTTGATTTTTAACTTTTACCACTATCGAAAATGACATTATATACACCACCAAGAAAAAAAACGATCTGGCTCCCCTGGTTAGCTTAGGAGATGCCAGAAAAGTTATCTGAGAATGAAGAAGAGTGTCTTCAAAATTAGGGTAAAAATCTTTGTCTTAAAACTATTAAAAAACAGCATTGATTTTTCTAGCTTTTCAAGTGTTCTGTTTTAACTTTAAATCATTATATATTAAGTAAATTATTGTGTCCGACTTTAGATATGTATATAGAATTCATGAGTCTTCCTATTGGTGACCAAACTGACCGATAAGAAGTGTTTGTTGTTATGTTAAATTTATTTTTCTATTGCTCCTAATAGTGTAATCAAGGTGTTCAGGGTTCGATCGTCGGCCGGGCCACAAGTGGTCCGGAACCCACGTTAAACTGTAAGTCCCATCCTTAGGACGTAAACTTGATGCGAAGGAAGGCAATGGCAAATCACCATCGGTTTACCTAGCTCTGGAACCTTCAGGTCCAAGCCTGCCTTGGCCTGAACACCCACAATCGTCACAATTGTTCTTAATAATGCAACTTTTTTTTTCAACAGTACATTACTTACCGAGCTACCGCAGCTCAGTAGTAGAGCGTTCGCGTACCATTCGGGAGGTCTTGGGTTCGATTCCAGCAGCCGACCATCCTGCTGAGGTTTTTCCAGGCTTTTTTCCTCAGGTAAACCAGGCAAATGAAGGGATGACACCTTCAACATAGGCTCTGACCGACTTTCCCGAATCCCTTCTCCTCCCTTTATCCTGGCCTGAGCCTTAGGTGCATACAACCCATAAACAAAATTCAACAGCACATTATGGGCTTAGAATTATTTGAAATTTAACCAGACAGATATAATTATGACTTCTTTTCTACGCAGACGATACGTAGGATAAAACAGTCTGATGAAATCGATTAACCGAAATAATGGCCTTTATTAACGTGAACATTATACCCACAGGGTGGGGGAGATGTTGTTGGAAGGTGGTCGGTCGGGCCCTAGTTTATAGGTGCCATTCCGACATTTGCCTGGTGTAACTGAGGAAAAAACCTTTGAAAAGACAGTATGGGTGGGCGCTAAGATCGTTCGCTGGAAATCTCAATTGCTAAATAGTCGCTTTACTAACTGAGCTACAGTCGCTCGTATAACCTGCACTACGGTCGTTTGTTAATGATAATAAAGAATCTAATTATTAAAACAAATACGTTCATCCTTACTGCATGAATATAAACGTTTCGTTTGCATTGATGCTCGCTTCAGTACTTACGAACACGCAAGATGTTTCAACATCCAACACGGCGTATTTTCACGCCCGTCAGCTAAGCCCTGATAAGGAATTCTGACAGCTCTACCAATCGGGTGAAGTTACACGTTTTAATCGTCGAGCACACCCCCCAATTTTAAAATGTTTACCGTTAAAAATCTGTTAAAACCCTGCAAAATTCTTACTCTCCCAGCTTGCACCTCAAATTTGTTTTCGGTTTACCTTCCTTAAAAGGAAATTAATTTCTGATGACTGGGTGTCTGTTTATACGTTAGTTCGCGGTTTGACCACCTGCATTGGAAGGTGTAAAGAACTTCATTTATAGAAATACCAACTACTGAATGATATTCAAACAAAGATAACAGTATTAAGTTTATGAAAGATACTGTAACAAAATATAAATTTTATTTTATTTACGTTAATATATCGTGAAAATAGATTATTCTTTTTGTATTACGAAGAAAGTTGTAATCGTATTTCAACATCAAAATTATCTTCTTTCGATTTGTTTTAAAACAACTATTCAATGATTTGATATTCAGTAAAATCTGAATGAAGACAGATATCAAAATGTTCATCTGGTTTGTGGATCAAATTATATTAATATAACCCATTTGCTCTATTACACTATGACTAATATATTGAAAACAGCAAAAAAATTAATATTCTAAATGCATATTTTAGTCAAACACGTTAACTTTAACAATTTCTATCCACCATAATGAAAACTATTCACACTAATTTTCATTTTTGTTAGTCGATATTACACACGGGAGTGACATTTTCGCAAATTTAGGAAATATTCTTGAAAGAAATGCGACCATACCTTTGTCCACAACTGAACTTGGCTCTCAGACGAATTTTAGTTTCCTTGACTTTACTGTTACTACATTTTAAATATTTCAGTAATTTAGGTATTCTTTTAATGTTCAATGAATCTGTAAAATACCATATAATTTTCTTTTATAAAATAATTTAAGTCATTAGTGATTCTATAAAATCACTTTAATATTTTGTGTAACTATGTAAATATTTTTAGTAGTTCGCTGACAGTATCTAGACAATTGACGGTTTTGCTTATATGAACAAAGGTAATGCTACAGTATCACATAATATGTACAAATTGTTTATAAAATCTTATCGAAGGATACAATAAGGAATTTGTTAATGACAGAGAACTCCCTATGATGTGTATTATACTTTGGAACTACATTTCTACTGCCAGAATCTAATTACTCTTAAATATGAAATATATGTTATGTGAAAATTACTATGCATTTACAATATGCGCCAAAACAAACAATACTGAAATGTGCCATGCGCTTGCGAGTTGTGGAAACATCTCATGATGATTTGTGTGGTCCTTAGTTCTGTTGATAGGACAGAGTGCAGTTAAAGTGGCGATAATGGTGCTCACAATGGAGGGCTAAATGTTTATCGTGAAGTAGTATTTCCGGTCATACGGAGTGGGATATCAGAATGAGCTACAAAGACTTCATGATTACTCCACTGTTGCGGGATTTGCGCCGTTTTTGTTACATTAAAAACTACCGAAGCAGCGACAGTAGGTACAAAAAAACGGAGGAGTTTACTTGTTCTTATGGAACAACACTTTGGGTTGGAGATTGCTTAATTGCCCGTGAAATGACATTCCCGTACCCTTGCCACTGCCCGGTTTTCATAGCCTACGATACCTACATATAAGACATGCTAAAAGAATATGTTTTCCGCTCGAATGATTCGCCTCGAATTGTTCCCGAATTACTGGAGAAGAAAGATACAGGTCTTCCTCTTCTCGTTGGAGCAACCTGCGCTTATTAATATGATCATCAATCTGCAAGATCGTTATGAACACTGAGTGAGAAGTTAGGGTGGACATTTTGAACACTTGCTGTACCAATGCACTTACAAGTACCACTATTTAAAGTAGACACTCAGAGCTAGAAGAGATATACATATTTGAAATCGGCATATAAACTGAGTTTGTGTGTAAAATATTTGGTTCCATGGGCCAGTGGTTGAAGAGAAATTGTTGATATAATAGTCAGATTCTTCTCTGTGGAGAGTGATATAAAAATGTTGAAATACAATTATATTTTTAAATTGCTGAAAGAAATAGATAGCAAATACATAGTAATGAGTACTGGCTAGAAAGCGCTTCCTTGTGGAACGTATATTCTTCATGGTCCTTTCTTCAATTCCGCCATATTGCATCACGATTATTTTTTTAAATGGGAAATGGGTTGTGTAATATGTCATACTGGGCTAGAAGTTTACGAGAAATACGTTTCTGAAGTCAGTTTCCACGTAAATGTAATGTTTTGAGAGATAATGGATTTGTACGCATTTGGGTTTCATTTCAGTCATTATTTCAAGGCAAAATAGGTGTTTCCAGGCTATTGTATCATTACCCCAAGCTAGCGTCACATACTCTTATCTCTCACATTATTACATTTACGGAAAAACTGGCTTCAGAAACGTATTTGTCGTAAAACTCTAGCCCAGAATGACATATTACATGACCCCCTTCCCATTTAAGAACATCAATCGAGATTCAATATGGCAGATTTGAAGATGGCGGCCATCAAGAATATACCCTCCGTAACATAGCGCCTTCCACCCAGTTCCCATTACTATGCATTTGTTTTCCATTTCTTTCAACAATTTAAAAATATAATGGTATTTCAACACTTTTATATGACTCTCCACAGAGAAGAATCTGACTATTATATCAACAATTTCTCTTCAGCCACTGGCCAATGGCACCTAATATTTTACACACAAACTCAGTTTTTTATGCTGATTTTAAGTATGTATACCGCTTCTAGATCTGAGTGTTAACTTGAAATAGTGTCACGTGTTAGATATGTGTTATGTAATATGTGTTGAACTGTTACATCTCATGTTTTATTGACCAATCTTGATTTCATATCACGTTTATCATTTCAGTACTTTTTGTTTTACTGCATACTGAATTATTTAGAATATTAAAGTAATCAATATTACAAAAATTGGTTTCCATCAAACATGAGTATGTTTTTGCTGTGTTTTATTTATTTTCTTTCGTCAGCTTGTGGTATTGTAACAGAAACTCCTATAGTCATTGGAAGTTCGGAAAGAAAACCTTCAAAGCATCCTTGGTTTACTGCTATTCGAATTAACGGCAGTTTCGAATGTGGGGCGTCTCTGATCAACGACAGATACATACTTACTGCTGCACACTGTATTATTGAGTAAGTTCATTTTCTATTACACGTATGATTAGAACAAATGTTAATTTCTGTAAAAAATGTACGAAAGCCTTTCAAAGAACTACGTTACAGTACGCATGTTTACCTCTGATACTAATACTTGCATTTACGCATTGTGATTTCCTGACTACGATCAAAGAGCAAGGACCGATATCCCGACACAATTTGGATGCAACAGAAGACCTTGCTCTGCTCAAGATGCTCATCCAGGGTTATCTTTCCTTATAATTTTCGCTCTTTGCCGTTAGGTAAATGAAAAAACGGTATCTTAAAACTACATTCTTCAAGCTGCAGCAATTTTGGATAAACTCCTTAATATATTCCGCAATGTTCTGCATTTTAGTATTCATTTCTGCATTTTAGTATTCATTTGTAGACATGGAAGTGTATGGAAGCTAAGTTTCAAATGTGATTTCTTCTTTAACAGTATATGGTTTATAGAGAAACAGAAATAGGTAACAATTCTAGAAACAAATGTTTTATTAAAAAATTGAAAATGAGTATTATTTATGGTAAAATTGAAAATGAGTATTTTTTATGGTAAAATTGAAAATAAATATTTTCGATGTGTAAAGAAATTATTCTCACATGCATATCAATTAGACAAAGTATTGTTTTTTGTTTTAGCCTACCAATCTACAAGACGGATGTACTTCTAGGTTTACACGGTGATGTGGTTTCTGAAATTCTTCCCTTAACAAAAACAGTTTCTAGAGTCATAATTCACGAAAATTTTACTCAACATAAATCTTACGATTCACACGACATCGGACTCCTTCGTCTTGATAAACCTGTGGAGTTTTCTTGGAAACTGAATCCAGTGTGCCTTCCAAGCATTACAAGAGGGGAGAAAGGAGCCAAAGGTAATCAATTTTTTTGATGTTAAGTTAATTGATAATTCAAATGAAACATCCGCTTTTCATATATACAGTTGTTTATGCAAACTTTTTTAAACTGCCCTTACCAGTAAATTTCTCAAGCATTACTATATATTAAAGGTAAATGTAATCTCAACATTATGAATAAGTGCACGCTAAACGAAGTTTCAGCAGCAGATTCTATCCATTGATATGTTGCATTAATATGGTTAAAGCTTACAGTATGGTGTCAGCACAACAAAGTATGCGAAATCATCACTTGCAGTAGACACATGCTAGCTGATAGTAAGCGTTCATGTCACTGCAAGGGGCTGTCGAAGGTTGTTCTACGACTACACAACACGTCTCAAAGTTCACAACCATGTGCGTATTAACCACCTAACTCAATTTGAACAAGTCCATGTGGTAGTGTTAACCTTAATCCTTGCGACAATAATCCGATGACTCCATAGTATTCATATGTTGACAGAAATCGTCTCAGGAGGTCACCGGGAATACTGGTATTTGCTTCATGCACTTGCAAGAAATGTTTCACGTAAACTCAGGATGACTGTGATGAATACGTGTACTGGAATTCAAGCCGCCTTGAGATTAGTGTCCTAACAAAAAATCTTCTGAATCATGTGCTGCAGAGATATTTCTTCAAGATTTTATGTTAAGGCAGAAATGAACATACTCCTTTCTGTACCGTGGCTGCAACTTATAAACGCATACAGGACAAGAAGAGGTCTTGTGAACGCCTGTTGGCTGCCTGTAGCCTCATATAACCAACCTCAGGTATTACAGTACTGAGAATTGTTTCCTGTAACAGGACAATCCATGTTGTTATAAAGAACAAAATCACGGTAAACACTTACGTCAAAATGGCGATTGAATCCTATTTTTTACTATTTATGAAGTGCAATGAAAGGTTGCACGACGAATGTCCATATCCAATGTTCCGATGACTACAGTGGTTACTGAAACATGATTTTCATTTTTGATATGGCGCTGCTCGTACATTCTCTAATGTGTTACCTTGTAGCCTATAGTGTATTAATGTAACACACCATACATAATAATCTATTATCCAAGTTATATTCACCTAGCATAACTTGTTTTTAGTAGTACGATTTTATTTTCTTCAGTGTAGAAGTATATAAACAACTTCTGAAAAGTAGGTCATAGCCTTCTGGAACTTAATGACAAAGGCTATTGACCTTGAGGGCTATTGATCCTTTTGAATTATGTTTCCAGTTATTTTTAAGGTCTAGCAAATGCCCACATGTATGTACTGAAAAATTGTATGTATTGTTTTTCGATTGACATTATTCGAATATGAAAATTGTTTATCGTGGTTAGGAAAATCTACCTTTGCACCCCTTATCCTGCCTCGAAATTGCAGTTTGGATCACTACGTTTCTGGCCCGCAGTGTCACTCTTCGAATTGTATACACTCATTCCTTTATATGAAGATTCGTGATCTTTCAATGTTGACTCTCATTCTTATTCGATGCTCTGAAATTGTGTCTGTATATCTAACACAATAAGGGAAACGTCTCTGGAATGAATTGTTAAAAGGAATATCTACACTCTAATAAAAGTTGTTATACACTTGATCGTTTTTCTCATTCTTAGGCACCGAAGTTTAATAACACAATTTTTTATTCCTTCTTTCATAAAGTGCTGCTCCAAATTCACAGAACGTTATCGAAATTATTGTTGAGATACATTTTATTTTACTTCTTCTAGGAAAACATTTATAGGTTCACTACTTTTGTAATGTGTAAGAAGAGTTAACAACAAAATAGAAAGTATTGTGGTACCTTACGTTTTGAAATATACAGTATACTGTTGTTTTCGACATAAAGTTCTAAACCTTAGAACGCTTTTAGGTGACTGTACGGTGTGCTAATACAATGTGGTTTCAATCCTCTCATATTAGGGTACATAAGCAATGTTTGCACCTCAAAATATAAAAAAAATCCTACTTTTGCAATATTTCAAGACTTTTTCATTCAAAAACAAAACGTGAATATCAATTACCTTACATAAATAAACAAATTAGGCTGAGTCCAATTGAAGGACAGTGCACATATGCTACCCAGCGTATTTGGATGTTTTAGTTCAATTGGGAAAATTTCGCCGATAGCCATCTAAAAACATTTCAATCGCATTCGTAGTCGTAGTAGATCCTGAGTTGAAAAGTTTCCCATGTCCTTATTAGATACCATTAGGAATCGCAACCTCCTATATCTCCGGGCTTGCTACTCCGATCTGCTTGTTACATGCAGGTTTTAACTCGTCACACCGAGGCCTTTCCAAGAAAACCTTAATTACCTTCGTAGCCCTAGTAGTTGCTGAATTCAAAGTAACTATGAGGAAATTGAACCACCTCCCTCAGAAAAATACTTTTTCACCCGATGTTGACTATCTACTATTTGAGCTGGAAAAGTCTCGCCCAGATCTTTTCAACTTCTCAATCACCTTCGTAGCCCTAGTAGATTCTGAGGGCAAAGCTGTCGATAGACAGGCAGACAAAACTATCATTAAGGCTTCTCAGACTTGTTTTGATTACTTATGGCTCATGAATATATTGGTACCAAAGGGATTTTGTTACCTCAGAGATTTAGGTAAGGCCTCAGATATTCAGGCAAATCAGCTAAGTAGTAATATTACTTTCTTATTGTAAACGTAAACAACTGAGAATCAAATACATTCAAATAACACTACAGATTATTCCAAAGCCAATGTTCAACTGAATAACTCTAAAACTACTTCATCTATTCAAAATTAAAATGTCATTAAAGGGCGGCCAAGAGGTCTTGAAACACAATTTTCTTGAAACATAAAAGTGGACAGTGTTATACATCTTGGGAAACCTCTGGAGACATCTTATGTTGCTTATAAAGTTTTTGTCATACATCTTCTAGTAGACATTTGGACATTTGTTGGCCCAAAGGGTATTACTGTTATCATAACTAATATTATTTTACGTCGTTGCGTAGTCATATTGACAGTTTACTTCACAACTGATATTCTCTTATGTTCTTTGAATTCAAAAATAAAATAAAAGTGCACACACCAGTAAGTGATCGGTTTTGCGCCTCATAAAAAGGCAAAGTAGTTCAATAAATTGTTTCCAATTTAAAATTAATGGCCGAGTTCTGCCACATCTGGGCTTCGTATCTAGAAAACTAAAAAATTGTAAGTTTATGTAAATGTCGGGCACGTACGTGGAAGATCATCTGTTTGCGGTTATGAGTATAATTGCAATTATGCCCATCTAATGACGTAAGCTTTAATTGTTTGTAAATCATTGTTGTAAATGGTGGGATGATGCGTTTTATACTATTCTGAACCCTAAAAGAAAATATACACCAAACATCCTTAATTAACAAGTATTCAATTAAAATATTAACACTCTAAACTTTAATTAAATTTAATTGAGAAGTTGACATTTTTATCAGTTGGTTTGGTTGTATTAGGGGTGAGTGGGTCAAGTGAGACAGGGAGGGCAAGTGAACCCACCTCTATAAAAACGGTACTCTATATTTGTTTATCTCTTCGACAAGGCTAGAAGTCAGTGTGAGATAGTCTTTTATCCACTGAAGATCGTTCTGTCATTGTCTGCCCGGAGTTGAGAACTAAACAGGTATTTTCTTATCACTTTTGTAAGCATATTAGTATATTGAATTCAAGAATAATCAAGGTTAGAAATGATCTCACATGTAGTAGGCAATGTGTATGATAATCCAATGTGTTGGTGTGCACGTTGAAGCTTTGCGGAAGGGCCGAGCTAATAGCCTAACGACAGAGTGTAGAGTGGGACAAGTGAGCTCAGAGAGAAGTGTAGTGGACGCACTTGGATATGTACTGTTTGCCAATTATATGCTGGTGTTCATAGCGATACCGCTTTTGACACCAAACATTGTTTTATTGTTATTACTCATTGTATGTCATCTATATATGATTATCGTAATCACCTATTTAATTATGTTGAATTGAGTATACACCTAAAACAGCAATTATTGTTGTCAACATTTTACGTATACTATCAGAAACACTGTCATAAGTATACCTTACTATGATACATGCTACATAATATCTATTGTTGCTACTTCTTCCTTACCTAAATTTTGAAGTGAACAATCCCTACCATAAATTCGAAATTGAAATTATTTAGCACCAGCAAGCAAGCTAATGTTACAAGCTGTTTTCTCTTAATATGTCGACATGACTATTTGTAGCCCAGTCATCTGTTACTTCACACGAAAAATTGAAGGTTTAAGAACTATAAAACGTCCCACCTTTCCGAATGGTTAGGACGCTTGTCTTTGGTATAGATTATCTTGGGTTTGATTCGAAGTGGAGGCAAAAATGTACGGTATTGACTCAGAATCGTAAGGTAATGTGTGCAATAACATTTAATGTGATCGACAGTTTGGTAGCGACGTTTTGGGTTTGTTGATATTGTTTTGCACGTTCTGAAGCATATAAAATGTAAGTTATCATTCTTTCCTTCTTTCTTTTTTAAATGTTTTGCAGGCTTGATGCTAACATACGTTAGAAAGACTGCCAAAGGAGAAGGGTGGAGTGAAGATAGTTTACAGAAAGCTCTCGATGAAATAATAAATTTTTCTTATCAACGCGGAAAGCAGGTATCAAATATAATGGTCCAAGAACACGTAACTGTCGAAACTGCGCCGTGGCACTGCGGGTCATGTTGTAAATATAGGGAAATTCAAGGCAGTGTTTACTCCAAAAATGGAAGAAGAGCTGACACAGCACGTGGTTCCCCTACAGAAGCTATTCTGTTGCATTTCAAACAGCGATCTCAGACGACTATCATATGAATTTGCCCAAGCAAATGGTATCGTGCAATATTTCGATAAAAATAGGAACATGTCTGGAAAGGACTGGGTCCGTATCTTTTTAAACAAACACAAAACTCTCTCCCTCTTCGGCACAAAGAAGCAGCGAGCTTGTCAAGGATCATCGGGTTCTCACATGATGCAATTTCTCAATTTGTCAGACATTTTCACTAATTACTGAGAACGTATCACTTTCCAGGGGGTAGAATATTCAGCTGTGATGAGTGTCGTATTTTCACGGTGACAGGAAAAACTATTGCTCAAAAGGGAGTAAAACAGGTTGGGCGCTTCACTTTTTGGGAGATGGGAAAGAACATTGTTAACGTGTGTGACTTCTCAGGGAACATTTATTGCTCCGTTTCTTGTATACCCAAGAGCAACAATGACCTCCCAACTGCTGACAGGACCTCTTGGGGGAATTGTTGGATACGCCAATCCTTCTGGATAGATGAACTCAAGGGTCTTTGTGAAGGTTCTGGAACACCTTAAAGCTTCCACTCCCCCAACAAAGAAACACTCAGCCTCCTTATTCTGGATAGGCACAACAGCCACAAGAGTGTAGAAGCAATTGAACTAGCAAATGCGGTTGGTATTGTTATTCTGACAATTCCACCGCACACAACACAGGATATAGCTTCTTGATATTTATGTTTTTGAACCTTAAAAGTGTTACTATGCTCAGGAACTTGATGTCTGGATGATGAACAATGCAGGAATAGTGTGACGGATTATGATCTGGGTTCCAAAATAACAAATGCATTTTTAAAGGATTTCTCTCCTAAGAACATAACAAGTGGGTTCGAGACAGCAGGCATATTTCCAATGAACCCGACTATCTTTGAAGACAATGAGTTTGACGCATCGAGTGGTATGAGACAGAATTCAGAACCCAGCAAAACTGCTACAGCTGTTAGACCTACACAAAATAAACCTTTAGCAGTTCCTGCCGTTACCACCAGTAATCGGAAAGGAGCATCTCTGGGAAACAGCACAGAAATTGTTCCTCTAGCTGTAGACACTAATATTGCAGAACTAAGTACTTCGCACTTTCCCTTACTGCAATATCTCCCTTGCCAACCAAGAAGAACATCGCTTGTAGACGCAAACGCAGATTTACGCAACACGAAGATTATGAAATTATAACCACCTTTCCGTACAAGGAAATTTTAGAAGATAGGAAGCAATTCAAGACAGGAAAAGAACAGAAATAATCGGAAAATGTGGAAAAGAAGATGCCCAGAACCTAAAAAATCAAAGCCCACGTGAATGAAGCTTCCACTTCTTCCACTGCAGCTTCTGGACAAGACGACACAGTATGTTTGTATCCCTCCGAAAAACACGCCGACGCAAATATAAAGGAGTGGGTAAAGTGCGTGAAATGCAATAAATGCATGCATGAGGAGTGTACGGACAATGAACAAGGAATGGATAATTTAGTTTACTATACTTGTTAGTTTTTCCTCTTCCATATTCTGGACAGACAGGACAGACCCTGAATATCTTCTCTATATTTCTTTAAGTTTTGATTTTACTGATTATGTGACGGTAGAAGTAATTTGTAGTCTTATTGGGTTTCATATTGTAGAATGATTTTGTATGAAGTGATATGTTCATTTAACATTTAGCAATTTGTATTGGTTTTGATAATGTAGATTTATTTATCAGCAGTGATGATAATATTAAGTAGCTGTTACATAACCATTTTTGACACATACCGATTGTTTTTATTTTCTGTACTCTAGCAAACTTTGTTGAACTGCCTGTCCCCACTAGGTGGGGCAAGTGCGTCTCTTCAGATGGTACTCTACTTTGTTATCTTAGTACATCATGCCAGATAGGTAGTCACTTTGCAGTATTTATTAGGCATTAGTATACATCACTATTCAATTTGGGATGTTTCATCTTTTTATCTGTTACTACATGTACGATAATAATGGTTTTGTCTTGCCCCACTCTCCCCTATATTATCTTTCAACCGCAGAGAACTTAGCTGAAAGGCGGATTCAGTTAACTCAGCACTTTTATAATTTGATATGTTAAAAGCAAGATCTCGTACGACAACACGGGTCCAAGTGTACGTTCGCAGTAAACATCATACCTACCAACTTCTACACAAAAGTACCACTATCATCATCTTTACTCTGCCATTTTATAACTCCTTACACCGAAGTTGTGTAGAAAACTCAAGAATACAAAAAGTTTTCAATTTATGCAGAGAAACATTTTGAATTCGATTTATATTTTTAACTTTTAATTTGTCCCATTTCGTACCCGATATCGTTTAAACATCTATACGTAACATAATTAAATGTGAACGTCTCTCTTGAATAAATTGTAAATAGTTAACTTCAACAATGAAAGTTACGAAGTTACACAAAAAACATACTACTAATGTATTGGTTGTAATTTGTAGGGTGCCAACTAACTTCCTTAATGAAATAGAAGGTGGTGGGAAAAAAAGCTACTATTTCTTCAAATGTGGTAATGTTCTGACACGAACTATGAAATATTCATATATTTACTATATTAATTGTAAATAAATAACAAAAAGTATTCTTCAATCGTCAGGTATCTTTAAACATGGACGTAGAGCTTATGTGGTTGGTTCGGGACATGCATTAGACAAGAACAAATACAACAATGCATTGAGAGAAGGAAGAGTGAGAACTGTTTCCAGGAAAGACTGTGTGAAGAAGTCCAAGTATTCAGAGAGAATGGTGGCCGAGGACAATTTTTGTGGAGCTTCTGATGGAGTAAACTCTTGTGTCGTAAGCAAGTTGTTAGGTACTCTTTTGCTCTTAAAATAATGAACATATAAAATTTAATATGCCCGGTTAAAATACTATATACATTAAATGAAATTTGTTGAGTCATTTAAACAATATGACTCATGTACTTGCATGAATCTGGTACAATATCTAACATACTTTACAACTTCACTTGTCTAATTTCAGTAGAAGTTATTGCAGGATTTCACCAAGCTTCGCTAAGAATTTAACAAATCGTTCGTTAATGAACGTAATGTATTTAAAAGTGCTTAAAGATCGATTTGTTAACGTCTAATGAAGATTTGTGGAGCCCAGCATATATCTTATAGAATATTGTAACGCGAGGCTTCGTTTTAACAATCGTTCGTCCCAGTAGAACAAATGATTATAGAATTATCTCATATTTTGCTTTATGAAAACTTTATTTGCCATTACGTTGATCAGGCAGGCACAGGTGTCACAGTTTGCGGTGTTGCCAACTATTTTTTTAAAAATATTATTATTTCAAATAGCTTCCAATCTATTGGACAGATCAGCACCAAACTTGGCAATCATATGCAGAGGGAGATAAGATAGATAATTCAGGCGCCATTCTTGTAATAACAAAACATGCAATTCTGATCAAGTGTCAATTCTGTCACTTTTATAATCACGCATTTCAGCAGAAACGGTAATTACTCTGAGTAAATGGTAATTGCTATATCCTAATGGACAAATAGAATAAGTCATTGAAGCATGACGTAAGGTGTGGGATCAACTTAGATTATGTCATCAGGATTAAACCAAAGGACTTTTGACACTCTACGCTGTTTTCTTATATCTGAGATATTGTTCGCGTCACGAAGACGCTGGACGTCTAACTGAACACTCCAGGTTCAATTCTCGCTTCAAGTTTAATTTTTTTTCTTTTCTCGAAAGCTGCAATGTGGCTGTTTCTTAAATTACACAAAATTTCCAGGCAGCTATAATTGCCAAGATTACGCCAAGGATGTCTCCGAAAATTTTAACAGTGTAGTGTCTATAAACTTCCTGAGATAATCAAAACCAAGTACTATTAGAGAAAATTAGGTTCAATATTTACCAGCAAATAATACAGTTGTAAGTAATAATACAATATAATTATATTTAATATTACAATTAAGGGATTATGTCCGTTATTCTGGGCATTCAACGCAGATAAAATTACAACTTATTGACAATTTTACAAAATCCAAAATTTGGAATTATATTATTTCAGGAGTTGTTTGCATTAAATAAATTCGCTGAATTTTATTATGTGAGATAGAACTGCCATATGGAACATATCTTGATTTATTATGATAAATTAAACATAAAATGTAGATTTTATTTGGACTCAAAAATTACTGACACATCACATTCGGCTAGTTGGAGCTACTTAGCGAATTGTCCTTTATGCGTATCGTTTTCAGGTACATCGTCCACAAGCTACACACCGCCTATACTGTTATAATTTAAATTGAAGAGGTATTAAAGTAAACGTGAAATATATCGAGGACTCCAACCTCCCCTGTAGAAATATTTGATAAACTTAATTTTATTAAGTAATTAATTTAGCAATTTTATTAAAAGGTTATAATACTGTTTAAATTTTTAAAAAACTAGATGTATTGAAGGAAATATAATTATTGCAATAAATGAAAAAGAAAATAATGGAACATAGAACAGAATGCTCTTGATTGCAAAGTTAATATTAATGAAACAACTCTTGTAAGAATGAATTAGAAAACAATTAATAAAACAAAAATTGAGACATATAAACCACAGAGCATAGGGTATATTATATGCACAACATACAGAATAATCCACAAATTTAAATATTCTACAGGGGGTTGATATATAATACTTTGAAAGAAATTGCCCGCGGTTATGAGGCGTTTAAGATAGACTGTTAAGCTATATTGTAACCACTAAAATAATCATTAGAAATTCAAGGTTGGAAGAAGGAAAACTTAATGTCCAAACTTGGCTAGAAACATCGCCCATATTTGAGGGTAGTATGTTCTGAGAAAACGAGATTCATTTGTAACTTATTATACCGGGGCTACCTTCAGAATAATAAATGCATATTATAAAGTTCTACTGTAATTCACTAGGAGTAAAGTCTTATGTCAGTATTTCTTTGTTAAAACTAGATAAATTAAATGATTCAATATTCATCTTAAAAAGTGGGTATATACATAACTACATTAATATTTTGCTCCAAAGAATGTTATTCTGTTGTTAGCAAGCTCATTCCAAATTACTAACTACCCTTATTACGTTCATGGGGAATGTGTTGAATAGAAATTATGTTATTGATAGTGTTAATGACAGGTAATTTACTCTGAGTAAGAAAAGCACTCTTTTACTATTGGGAAGTATTATTACAGTTATCTGTTCTGCACTTTAATCGAGGTGGTTGCCATTGTACGAGATCCAGGACACATTAGCACAGAATTTTTAAATTCCTATGATCTTGTTCTCTGATGACTGACTTTTATATTACAAAATCATCTCGTAGTATAGTATAATTGTTTTCCACATATATTCATTACTGTAAATAACTATAACGTCAGGGTTATACTTTTGAATGTTTGTTGCTAAGTACGGCTTATTAGATTTTGCAAAACTCGTGATGAAAAGTTGATTGTTCGAACACTACAAGTAGGAAGGTAAAAATGTTTCTATGCGGATTGATCGACTTTTAGAGAAAGACCAAAACTGTCTGTATAGTATGTGGCTATATACTAGTTTCAGAGTATTCTTATAGGAACGTATTCTTATAGGAACGAAACAAAGATTTATCTTCGAAATGGCTACTTGATAAAAGGTACGCCCAGGTTACTTTTGATGTCTAGATTAGTAAGTCAATAATTTGAATACGTATTCTGTTTTGCCTTTCAGCGATCTTTGATCCAAGTCATGATAGATGGAAAGGTAGCGCAAGGACCTTAATTAAGACGACATTTAGACATTCATGTGGTGAATCGGCTAAACCCTGGAAAACCTTTCAGGTTGATTGGGGGCGAGGTTCGACACACTGTCTAGGCGAATCGTGGGCTAGTAGTCATAAAATATAGGACACAATCGAGACTTCTCAATAGAACATAAGATTGTATCTGTGTACTGGCAGATGAGAAAATCAAAAGAAAGGACTTTGTCAAGGCCTATTTGTTCACGCATTATGGCTGGCCTTTTTAGAGAATATTGGACCCATAGTAGAACTATAATATGTATCCAGGGAATGCTCACTAGTGAATGAGACATAAAAGGCTAGTCCATAAAGAGAGTGAGAAAAGGTTTACAATATTCGGCATTTATGATGATTAAGCTATATGAGAAGATTGAATGAAGTTTCCTTTAATACATAATTATATATCTTTATGCATGTAATTTTACTCCAATATGGAGACCAAATGGAGATTTTAAAATTATCGTAGCTTGCGTTGTTATTGAGATGTGGTAATCTGTTATGTGTGCATGAAAAGAGTAACTTCATTTTTATTTTGCTTTTGAGAATTTTTCCAACCATACTACGTGCCAGTAACGTCGCGTTACTACTTTTCTCTAAAATAATGCTACCTTGAAGGAGAAAGCATTTTTGTTATAAAGTTCAGCAAGTCATAGGCCGCTCCGCAGTACATCGTGAATGTAGCACAGAAAAAGGATCCATATAAAATGCAATCCGTCTGCCAGTGGATAAGAAAATTCTGAGAATGAGTGTTTCTATAAAGTCAAAAGTAACGAGTGCCGTCAAAATCGATGGAACAGATCTGACAATAATTCCTCCGAAATCCGAGTAAACCAACATCTTATGCCAGTCCTCACTGGCTATTTCTCAACACACTATATAGAGGTAGTTACGAAAGCGTCTACGTATGAAACCATATCCAATTGAGCTTCTACAAACCCGTTAATAGTTCTGAAGTGATATGCAGCACCGTAAAGAGGACGATGATTTGTTAATCAAATGATATGTAATGATCAGGGTACAGTATACCCAGCAACCGCAGTAAACCGTCCCAGCGTGTTTTATAGGCAGAGGATCCCAACGCTGATTTTGAAGGTGGACTGGAGTAACAAACTCAGACTTGGTGAACTCCATAATACAGAAGGCCTTCCTCGTCACTGCAGAAACCATTTATACAACGAAGCAAAGTAAGACGACCTTCAAAACATAAAAATATCTACATGACAACTGTTCCTCCTCTTGACCCTCACTATCATGTTTGGTAGGTTAACTCCAGGGCTGTTTCCCGCTGTTTGACAGTTGCCATCCTCGTCCAGATTTGGACGAAAATCAAAGTGGCAGACTACATTCTACATGTTTACACTACATTTATATGTTTTATTTTCATGAAACACTCTACTAAAGTTTCAAAACCTGTAATCTATAGAGATATATTTTGCTTTGAGGTCTCGTGGCCTTTCGCTTGGGCATATTATTTCCGGCATATCTTACTATAAGGATATTTCGTTACGAAACGGGCATGAGTTAAAAAAACTTTAATTGACTCTGTCCTCTGTGTTCTTCTGTTATGATGTGTAAATTTATTTCATGTGTATCGTGTTGTCATAATATTATATTATTTTCGTCCATGGATGCACGGACAATACATGCTGAGTGATGATCCGATAACGGTACGAGCACTTTATCACGATTCCACTCCGTTCAGTATTGTTGTCAATTGAAAGGTCAATAAATTATTGCTCAAATATAATAGATAATCTAAAACAAGACCAGTTCGAAAACATAGGAAAAATTTCACCTGAGACTCAGATGCCTAAAGACTATAAATAAAATTCAAACTGAAACCAGGAATTTTTATGGCTTCTGTGAATTTTAAAATACTAGTTTTCAAGTAAAAGAAAATGGTTTTAATTTTCTGAAAGAGAATTTTCATTTGCAATTTACTTTTACCTTCTTAATTTTATGCTCTCGTAGTTGTATTACAAGCATTGATTCCGCCAGCCACCTGTGCGGAGTTCTCACCCCCCAAATCCTCAAGAGTACTCCCAAATTTAAAACTGTACAGTCAAAATCGCTAGAAACTGCAATATTTCACTTACTAAAATACTAGCAGAATCCCTGATTACAATTTTTTTTTCTCCTTGCGATGTGATCTAAGTGCTCAGATTTTTATTAATGGCAATACGTTCGGCAAAGTATTTATCTCATGTGATCTGTCTATTTAAATCTGACAAATTCCTGCCTTTGAACCTGTTTTATTTATTGATAAAAATTTGACATAATTATGAATATTTCTGGGGCTATTTTATAGTGAATTCTGAGGACGAAAGATAAGAGATGCATTTATTGCTAATATTGTTCAGTACTGCAATATTAACATAATATTTCCTAAAAACAAGAAACCTATACGGTAATAGCGGATAACTTCTTTTTATCCTGAGTTGGCAACACAAAATGCTCAATAGCGTTCTCCGCATGATCGGTTTCAAGTCTGACAATATTCGTACCGAATTACAGTGACATGCAGAATGGCGCGGGTTCAATCTAGATTTGAAATATGATAGAATTACGTTAAGATTTGAAACTCAAAATACGAAGAATGAAGACCAGTTGGAACTATCTTCACCGCACATTCTGCATCAAAGGAACAGAAAATGGAAAACCGACAGGCGTTGGTTTACAATTAATAATTAATCTTTATAATTAATAAGGAATCACAGAAATTGAAGGAATTTCAGATCAAATAGCAAGGGTAGTAATAAAGATAAACAAGATATACAGTATGGAATTTATACAAGTGTATGCTCCAACAACTTCACATCAGGAGGAGGAAGTCGAAGACCTATACTAGGAGATACAGAAGATTTTAGATATTAGCAAATCGCATAACATAATTGTAATGGGAGACTTCAATGCGAAAGTAGGAACTAAGCAGAGCAGTGAACTAAGCAAAGTAGGAACTAAGCTGAACAGAAACACAGACATACATTCAAGATAGCACTAAACAACAGATTCAGCGCCTTGGCGGAGTTAGAGGATGAACAAGACTTCAATAGCAGAAACAAAATGCAGACTGAGATAATAAGATAATAAATAACTGAGTCTGAGGAAATAACAGATATAAAAAGAAAAAAAGAAGACAAAATCTCAGAAGAAACTAAACCCTTTCTTAAGGAAAATATTGGAAATGAAAGAAGAGGAAAATTATATGAAGAGGATTGAGTACGTAGAACTAAATAAAACCGTAAGGAAGAAAATTAAATAGTTTTACGAAGATAGAACAAAATCTTGTTAGAAATATAATTGAGGAAAACAAGAACATGAAGAAAACAAAACAGAAGCTCATGATTTAAAAAAAATAGCAGTCAAGAAAGCAGACGGGACCGTAGCACGGAATAAGAAGGAGATTATAAAATATTTGAAAATTTCTACAGAGAAATTTACTACTCCGAGGAAGAACTATGAAATTAAGATGCCGAAAAAAATTATGTAGATGTCCCAGACGTAATAAAAGAAGAAGTGGATAAAGTACTTCGAGGGATGAAAAACGGAAAATCGCCAGGATAAGATGGACTCACAGCAGATATGTTTAAATTGTGAGGTGGAAAGATGAAAGAGGAACTTGCTAAATTATTCTCGATGTGTCTGAGGATGCGAGAAATGCCGTCAAGTTGAAATAATGTTGTTAACCTTTTGTTGTACTAGAGAGAGGGCAAATTAATGATTCAGAAACTAAAACCCAATTAGTTTACTGTCAGTTTTACACAAAATGTTCACCAAAGTTATTTTGAATCGCATTGGACGAGACTTAGATTTTAACGAGGGAAGAGAACAAGCCGGATTTCGTCATGGATTTAGCACAATGAACCACATACAAGCATTCAATGAAGTTATGGAAAGGACTAATACCATAACTATATGAACGTCCGTTATGGTTGGGATTCATAGATTTTGAAAAAGCTTTCGATTCGTTATCATTGGTAGCAGTACTTAAATCAATTGAACATCAAAGCATAGAAAGTACATACATCAAGTTCCTGCGAAACATTTACTCAACTGCCACATCTGTTTTTAGACTGCATCAAGAAAGTGAAAAATTCAATGTTGGAAAAGTGGTAAGACAAGGAGATTCAATTTCTCCAAAACTGTTTTTTGCGATCCTGGAGAGAATGTTCCAAAACCTTAACTGGGATGAAGTTGGATTAAAAATTAATGGCGAATATCTTCGTCACCTACGACTCGCTCACGATATAGCCTTGTTTGCTTCAAGTGCAGAATAACTACAAACCAGAATGAAAGAACTGAGTAATGAGAGTTCGAAAATAAGCCTTACGTTGAATTTAAGTAAAACATTAATAATGTAGAATCAACATGTTGCACAGAAGGAAATATAGATTCAGGGAAAGACAATAGGTATAGTTGATGAGTATGTTTACCTAGGCCAGTTCAAATCATCGAATGCGATGACGGATGAAATAAATAGAAGATGTACAGTAGCGTTTAGTTATTTTTGAAGACTACGCCTTATTTTCAGAAGCAAACTATGAATGTGTGTCTGAAGCGTAATGTTTATATTCAATGTGGCTTACCTGTGATGATGTAGAGCTGTGAAACTTGGAAATGTTTATTGAATACGCAAACAACTCCAAGCTTGAGAGTCACATGAAGGGCAATTGAAAGATGCATGCTAGGAATAACTAGAAGGGCTAGGAAGACAAATGAATGGATCCGCAAACAAGCAAGGGTAGATGATGTAATCAAGACTGCGAAGGAGATGAAGTGGAGATGGGGTGGTCACATGGCTAGACGAATATATGAAAGATGGACGACAAATGTACTGCATTGGATTCCTAGAGAAAAGAGACGATCGAGACGACGTCCAAATGCAAGATGGGTAGATGAAATCATGCGGGTTTTTTTCAGAAAATACATGGTTGAGGAAAGTAGAAGACCGAGATATGTGGAAAGATAAGCGGGGGCCTTCATATAGTAGTGAATAGAAAACTACATAGTCCAGGGTTAGACTATGTAGTGAGCACTAAGTATATACAGATGCTTATCAGAATAATGGAAACACCTGTAGTTGGCAACACGTCAGATGTATGGGTTGGCAGTGGTGTCGTGGCGACCGCAGCCCCGGACTGCTGGTGGTGGTGTGTTAGGTCGGTCTCCATACTACGTCAGGCGTCGTGGAACAGGAGTGTGCAGTGGCTGCAGCAGACGGAGGTAGTGTAAAATGGGAGACCTCTCAGAGTTTCAAAGAGGGCAAATTGTTGGTGCGCGGTTATGTGGAGTGAGTGTGACGGCAGTGGCTAGTGTGTTAGGTGTGTCGCCAGGGACAGTGTCGAAGGTGATGACGGCCTACACAACACACGGGAAAACCACATCGGGGAAGCGGAACAGTGGGCGGAAGAAAAGCATCAGTGACAGGGCACGCCGGGTATTAAAGCGCATTGTCACGCGGAACCGTCGTGCCACTGCGGCGCAAGTGACGGAGGAACTCAATCAGCACCTCCCCCAACCTGTTTCGACAATCACAGTCCGCCGCGAATTACATGACATGAACTTACGGGGTCGTGTTGCACGGGCCAAACCTCTCATCAGGGACCAGAAGGCTTTAGCACGCCGCAAATGGTGCCGCGACCATGCAACTTGGACCGTTGACGACTGGAAACGTGTGGTATGGTCGGATGAGTCACCATTCATCCTATTCCAAACCACGGGCCGTGTTTATGTGTGGAGAACGCCCAAAGAAGCGTATGATCTGCAGTGTCTCCGCCCAACTGTGAAACATGGCGGCGGCACGGTGATGCTGTGGGCCGCAATATCATGGTATTCATTGGGTCCTGTGGTCACACTTCGCGGACGCATCACTGCCAACGATTATGTCGCAATTTTAGGAGACCACTTGCATCCTATGGTCCGGATGTTGTTCCCGGACAATGACGCCATATTCCAGGAT
>JAGDQP010001579.1:0-73449 GCA_022664845.1 Lepisma saccharinum
AAGATGCCTAATACATTATAATTAAGATATACGACAATAATAGTGAAATTTTATGTCTACATTATCTATACTAACTCTATACTATACTAACTATACTATACTATACTAACCCTGTGACTAAAATACACGAACAAATATGGATGCATTCCCCCCATTTCAGAAAATATTTGTTGCTATTACCTTGACGACATCTGCTTGATAGCGCAGATTTCTCTCCCTTATGTGATAATGGAACTTGGCCTACACCAAGTTAATTCATAAATGACTTTACGTTCTGTGTGAAATGAAAAAAAAAACTTCTTTAACGTATAGTATATATTCTATTAAACATGTAGCGAAGTAGCCGTAGCTCAGTTAGTAGAGCGGTACCTTCGTGTTCGGTGGGTTCTTGGTTCTATCCCCGTGGCGGACATCCTGACTGAGGTTTATTCGGGGTTATCCTTTGTCACACAACGTTAATGCTGGGATGGTGCCTTCGAAATTAGGCCATGGCCGACTGCTTTTCCATATCGTCCCCCCACTTCTATTCCAGCCTCAGTCATAGTTGCCTAAAAGCCATAAATGACATTCAAATTTTATTGAATACGTACGTAGACTACCAATTAAAAATGTTCTTGTATGACTACATTCTACCTCCACATCCCCCATACACCGTTCTCGGCGCGTGCGTATCGCACAGGGGATAGATTTACCCTTTTTTTTTATGACTACATTCTGTTCAAGAAGAATAGTTCAAGGAAATGAGTGTCTTTCCTGGAAACGATGAAAACGGTCTTATTTAATCCAATGCATTTACGTATGGGGGAGCATCTATCCCCAACCTTCGGGGCAAGACACCACTTCACCTGTTTCCCTCCACACACACACATGGCTTCTTTGTGATACAGTCTGAGCAAGTACTGTCAAGTACAATACTATTCTATTCACGTACATTTATTTACTTAGGGTCAGTTCTATTTCTAGGGTCAGTTCTAGGGTCAATCTCATTTTGCTTACTCTCATTGGTCAAAATCAGACTTGGTCTCAACTTAGCGCTGACTAGAAGTTTAGCAGTCGATTGTCACGGAATTTAGCCCGATCTTAAACTGTTTATTGACTACAGGTAATAATTTTTAGGCTAAAAAACACGCTATTTCTTTTAAAGGATTTGCTTCGTCTCCACGTGACAGATTACGCGACATTCACTACAGCCCCTTTAAAGAGCATACTGACTAGTTATTTCACACCATACACGTTTTCCATCTTGTATCGTAGTTATGGAAATACACTACTACAACCATCATCTTCGGACAGGCATCTTCCCTCAAATCACTCTAATAATAATGATAACAAAAATAATGACAGTTGTTTGTCTTAATTTAGGCATTTTTATTACTGATTTAGTGAATTGTCTAGTTTCTTCAAACAGTTGAAAAATAAATAAATAAGCCATATAACCTATGCCTACATTTCACATTTCTTTCGGATGAGTTAAACTTCAACTTAATTGCAAGTGGTGCTATAATTAAGTAGGTCCAACTGGGTAAAGATTAAGCGAAACCTTAATTCTGAGAATACAATTTCAATAACTAAATAGGCTAACTGAAATAATAATAATAATAAACTACAGCTGCTTTTTTCCGTAAGCAAAGACAAACGCTACTAACATCTTATTCAGAATACAAATGAAACACGTTTGATGCGAAAGCAGATCATGGTTTGACAAGATATAAAATCGGAGGCCGCTATATCAAAGAGAACGTCCGTCCACAAGGACCTGCGCACCGCAAACCATTCCCTTGAGATTGTGTATGTGTGTGTGTGTGTGTTAACATTCCGTCATGCTATCTTTGGTTCATTTTCCAGCCTCAGCGGATGGAAACGCTGAGAACAGGTATGGAGAGAGAGTTTTCTTGAGAATCGTCAAGAGTGCCTTTTGTAGGAACGTCAGTGAGGCAAACAGGTGGTTTGAAAAAGTTGGTCCTGGTGCGTGTAGGTTGGTGTTGTGCGTGTGTGCAAGTGCGAGTGGATTGTCGTATTATTATTTTTTCTTTTTTGTTATTTTGGACACAAATGCGTGTTCCAAAAAAACAAGTGTGTATGTGAAGATGGAACCTTGGTGGAGAAAGATCTTATTTTAGAACTGAAGAGAGATAAAACCACCTCTTCTTCTGTCATCAGACTCCTCGGAAGACTTCCTTTCCCATTCGGCCATCGACATCTCCAGCCAAGATAAACATATTTTCCAAACGAGTTATAAAAGAGGTAAGCAAGTCAAAAGATTTATTTAAACTACAAAAGATTTCCTGGTAGAAATTATTACTGTGTTAATTATTTTGTTGATTGTTTTTCGTTTAATTTACATTCGTTGGACCTTTCATAAATTACAGGACGATGACTTGGAAAATAAAACAGCTGTTTTGCCCTTTTCTGTCTGCTGGTTCACGCTAAAAAAGAATGAAAGTCTTTGAGGAAGGGTTATAACCAGAAAAGCAAATGTTTTGAATACAAGCAAAGAGAAAGTTGTAGCCAAATTCTTTAATTTGTTTACGGAACATGCATTCTAGTTTCGTGCACGTCAACTGACACTTTTATTATGTTGCCTCCAAATCTCTGGAGTCCTGTCTGTATTCAAGAAATCAGAGACTAGTTATTCTGGCAGTAGATTTTTCTTATGAATGCTGCAATAATATATTTAAAGTAATGTGATGCCTTCACTTTTTTTGCTTATTTCACATATATGTTTCCTGTGTCATTTGATTTATATTTCATACGGAGAAAGCAGTCATAATTTATCAGTGGGCAATACTGAGAAAATATAATGGCCGAAAATGAAATCAAGGAACAATTCCAGTTTAGGATATGCTCAGTTAGCCAAACTTCTTCTAACCTAATCTAACTTAACATTTACCATCCCTGTAACAAGTGTGGTGACGGTAGGTCGGTTGGTTAATCCATGAGACTATGATGGAGATGACCAGGGTTCTATACCCACCAACTTCTTTCAATTCTTTCGTAAGCTACCAGAAGTACTTATTAATACATTCTGTAACTTCTAGAAACCCGTTTGTTTACATTTATACATATTTGAAGAGCATACAAGTGATCGAAATTTAACCTTTTTATTATAACTGTGCCAAAGAAGTCATTAAACTGTACGTAGCGTGTACGTTTGTGCAGTGCATGATTTGCTTTTACCAACTCACTAAATATATTTTCTCTCCAGTGTCTTCCTGTTCCTTCCTGCAGTGAAAAATTCTTATAAAAATATAAGCATTTTGTTTGTTTTTTTGCTACCCTCTTGACCAGTGATTCCACCAGACCCCCCCCTGTGGGGATGTCACCCCCCAAATCCTCGAGAACACCCCCTAACTTTAACATTTTTGCGGTCAAAAATCGATAGCAAGCGTGCAAAACTCTACTTAAACCCTCCCAATTTTGACTTTATACCACCCCTCGAAACTTAAAATCCTGGCGGAATCTCTGATCTTGACTAAAGGGAAATGAAATGTTTATATCATTTAATAATTGAGATTTTCTTTCTCTAACTCTCACTGCCCTGTAATGAAAGGGTCCCGGGTTCGATACTCGGTGGAACACAAATGGCTCGGAGTCCTCTTTAAACTGTAGGTTCTGGCCTTAGGATGTCATATTCATATGATGGAAGGCAATGGTAAAACACTAACGGTTCTGTCGTCCAGAGATCTTCGAGTAAATGTCCTGTCTCCAGGCAGAACATCGAACATCATATCGGTTACAACAACTTAAATTTGTAGCGGAAAATACATTTTAAATTTGCGCTTACAAGTTCCGATGAATGCTACAGATAAAAAAATAATCCCCTTTTCTCCCTTCCTCTGTCTCTCTGTATCTGCACGTCTTTTTGTCCTTTTACTGAAGACCTGTTTTTGACCTGTCAAAATTATTCGAGTAATTATCCGGATTATTTTGTTCTTCGAATCACATTAATCAGATATCTGAATGATCGAACAAGATGGTGTCCGAATAATCAAACAAAAGAACATCCGAAAAGCGACCAAATATCTAATCGAATATGCAACAATTGTCAGAATTTTTAAAGATTTCTGACTATCTGAAGCATTGTCATTGTAATCTCGTATTTGAATACAAACCACACCTGAGTGACGAACAACTGAAAATCACTGTTTCAATTACCAATTTCGTCGTAATCGAACAGGTGACACGGAGTGACCGTAGCTCAGTTGGTAGAGCGTTGGCTTCACAATCAGAAAATTCTGAAATCAATCCCAGCGGCGGGCCATACTTACTGAGGGTTTTCCACAACTCTTCCTTAGTCGCATCAGGGTAATATCGGCGTGGTACCTTCGAACAAGACCCAGATCGATTCTTTTCTATATTTACTCTCTCTTACTCTATCCTGGTATCAACCAAATATTGCTCAGACCTTAACTGAATTCAATTCAATTGAAAAGATCAGTTATAGCTTTAAAGGAACTTGTGATGAACGTAGGAGCGTCCAAATCACGCTCGGATTTTAGTATTAAGCAAAATGCTCATGTCCACCAAGTTACGGCACATTTTAACTTTCACCGGCTCTGTCACTCTTCCGTAGCAGGTGCAATGTAGGATTTCTGCGCAACTTTATATTTTAAAAGCGAAAACTATGGACAATAACCTGAATGATTTGATAGATAAATTGTATTTTATTAAAACCTAACATCGGAGTATAGTATTTGAAACCAAACCGTCTTAAATTTATATACAGTAGTAGTGATAGTAATTATGAAATGGTATTACAAAATTGAAGATGCAATGAATATTGACAGTGTTTGACTTCTTTAATTTTCAGTAAAAGATAAAGATTTCTCCGTCACGTAGAGTACAATTTTACGTCTATACTTATCCCAGAGTAGGAGGATGTTTCGGAAAACAGAGGGAAGGAAGATTTTGACATAGTGGAGGAAATCCTAACTAGGAATAGACCCTTATTATTGTAATACAAAATATATCCACTGTCTCCAGACACTAATGAATTACAAAATTACTGTTGTTGCGTCATATTTATAGATTTGTGTCACTAACGTCTAATATATATGTCCGCAGAAAAAAAAAAAACAAGACTTTAGACATTAAACTCAACATAATTACAATACCTTTTATATGTCTCTTTAGTACGTACAATGCTCCTAAACCATCCTCAGAGAATACTATCGTTTATTTAGGACATTAAGAAGAAGAAAAGACAGGAAAATGAGATTAAAGAAGAAACAGTCACGCACAAAAGTTATATGAAATTCTTTCTTTACAAAAAGTCAAGAAGCATAACAAATACTCTTTTAAATTTATGTCATGGTTTTAACTGTTACATATCTAGAGAGATATTATATGAGGAAAGACATCGAGCATTACGTTTCCAGAAGGTGTAATAACGACAGATTCTCACTCATTTTTTTTTTTTTTTATCCAACACTTAAATGTTATTTTATTCGTTACTATATGGAAAGATAAAGGTTGTAATCACTTAAACATAGAACGTTGAATGCTATTGAAAATGTTTTAACCCTAGAAGTTAAAATATCCATTTTACATTTTATTTTATTCCATTTTTGAAACGTAACAAGGAATAAAGCTACCATTATAAACAGTTTTAAATACTGTATTTTCATATTTTGTTGTGTATTGTATTTACCAGATCTTGACAGTAATGTCCTGAATGCTTTGTCACAAAAACATATTCGGTCAAGTTGAAATGAAACGTACAACACTATAAAAAAACGGTATATAGTACTATCAAACATACAAAGTATAGATCTATAAAAACTCACTAAAAACATCCAGTAGAAAGATTCAAAATAATACATTTTCTTTTAATATACCATCCATTTAAAGGGTCCGGTGCAAAAAGCAGGCAGTTCCATATTCATTGATTATTAGATGGCAAAAGAAACAAGTCCAGAGTTAACTTCTTTGTACACCGAATTCACGAAAGAGACATGCATGTGTCCTGTTTATTGACCTTCCATATAATCGGAGTTCCCAAGTTCTTCAAATAAGCGATAGGTCTTTTTTTTTAACTTTCTGTATTTGTCCATAAACGTGAAATTGGTATAATTTTAGACCTGCCTCCAGTTTGCACTGGGTTCATCAATTATTAATATTAACCATCCGGAATAGAGGAACATAAATAGCTTTACAGAACCCACATAGCAAAATGACGTCCCAGGGATATCTGACGGATCTCCTGACAGGATATCGGGACGTCCGTAGGACGTCCTGTTTAAGTCCCGTTTACATCCATGGGAAGTATAGTTATAATTAATCCTTCGTATAACTATACGAAGGCATATCCTTCGTATAGTTATAATTAATTAAATAATAATAATAGTAAGGTCGATTTAATTTATAGACATTCCAGGTAGGTAATCCCGCACGGCTTTCCGGGGGACATCCAGCGGACCTCCATACGGGATGAACTGTTTGTATTGCCCACAGAGTTATCTCACGGACGTCCTTAGGACATCGCTATGGGAGCAGGACCATCCTGACGATAATGGGATCTAAATGGGACGTCCCAGGGACGTACTCTGCTATGTGGGAAGCCATCATTTCTCCATTTAGGTAGAGATCAAAATATATTCAGGCAATCGTGTACAAATAAAGGTACAGATAATTATATACAAGAGAGCAGTGTTTTGATTGAGTAATGAACGTAAAAGTATATAAATATTATACTTTATATACTGAATATATGTGTGTGTTAGAAACAGAGAGGGGGGAGGGAGAGCGAGACAGATAGATGCACAAAGTCTGAGATTCAATATGACTTGATGCGTTTTTTGTACTTCCACCTTTTATTGAATGGTAGGCAATGACAAACCACCATTCGTCTACTTTATTCAAAGACTTTCTGAACTTAAACCTTCCTTCAGGAAGAACACTATAATGTTGTTTCTAAATCTTTTGTAACTGGATCAAAATATCTTTGATAATGGGTATTTTGGAAAGAACTTTAACCGTACCACCTAAAGTAAATAATATCAACCACACATCTTTAAACTTTGTGTTAAACATAAATCACAAATAAATTAATAAACAAAAATGTGTTCCTTAGCTTTCAACATAAAACCTCCTTGATACGCATATATTTGGATTCCGAATGGTTCGTACAGATCAGTAGCTGGAGGAAAACTGCACCATGATCTTACTCTTACTTCTCTTTCTATTCTGCAGTCACTGGACGGAGTTCTTTTCCATTTTCTCATAACCTTAATGAAAGTATTGCCTGTACAAAATTCCAGTTCATCCGTTACAATAGAAAGAATCCTCAGCAAGAGTTGACATTTGTGAGAGGAGAACGTTCAGGATGCTTCTGGAACACCTTGGAAATCTCGTTCTGTCTTATAAAACCTTTGCAGGATCGAAAATTTTCTTTAGTGTTTTATTTTATTACAATTGTACTCTCACGAAAGAATTGTGTTCTGGGGACATGGATTTCAACTTTTTATCTAACCTACATTTATGGGCTACACAGGTAGCTATGCTTAAACTTGTTATATGTAATCCGTCAGGCATGTGATGGGCTTAGATCATCTGTCCAGCTCATAAATGTCAGCTAAATAAAATGCTTAATATGTAATACATTCTTTCATACGCGTACTTCATTTGAAACAAAATTTATTATTCACTTTGAGGCCAACACAATTTAACTGTCTGATATTAAAGATAGATTTACAACTTCTTCACTCAGGCGCACAAAACATATCACATATTAATACTTAATTTCCAAACTAGTATAAAGAGAATACGTGTTCCTTAACATCCGCTGTTGAATTTTTAAATTTTTTTTATGGACTTTAGGGATCTAAGGCTCAGGATCGGATAGGAGAGCAGAAAGGATTTCGGGAAGGTGTCGACCAGGGCCTGTTGAAGTGCCATCTCGCACTTCCTTGGTGTGGCTAAGGAAAACACTGAAAAAACCTCTCAGGATGGTCGAACATTCGCTGTTGTTCAAGAACTTAACATACTCGCTTGTGCGCTATGTGCCTTTCCAGACGTACTGTGTAATATATTCATGCAGAATGAGTACGGCGTTGGCTAGGCTTTTGGAAGGTTGTTTTAATTTGTTTTATTTATTTGTCAGTCAATCTACGTTATTAAGTCCTGTTTACAAGTGACTTCAAGAGCCTGGGATATGGGAAGGAAGTTAGCAGGTCCATTCCGGTTATAGCCTGGCGCCATTGAGGTAAAAACTAGGAAAATGTCAGTCGGGTTGGCCAATTGCTGGGTTCGATCCGAGGACCTTCCTAATGCAAATCCAAGGCCATACCAGCTGAGTCAGAGTCACTCTGGATTCATTCGGTAGCAACTGACCATCCTGATTAAGGATTTTCCCTGTTTTCTTTCTCAGTAACAGCCCCATTTCGGCCATTTAACGACAAAAACAATGGAAGGTTTTTGGAAAGAATTAGCCCTGTCCTTATTCGAGGTGTCATCTCAGAATTCGTCTGATGCAATCTAAAGAAACCAAGGAAAATCTTAGTCAGGATATCCGGCAGTGGAAATCGAACCTGGGTCCTCCCACTTAGAAGGCTAGCACTCCTCCGATATCGCCATCTCGTCGGTTCCTACATTATCTCTAGCCTTCACACATCCTGTCTCCTATCCTATTCCGGCCTAAGTCAAAGATGTTCAAAGGCCATTAACAGAATACAAATTCAAACGAAGAATCAATCCTTGAAATTAAGAGAATTCTGATGTCTGCTGTCTACTTCTGAGGACAGTTGTCACTCAAACTATGAAATAGATTTCTCAGTGAATCCTAAAATATCTGCAACCCACACTTTCAAAATGTTTGTTGTGTTGCTTATCTTCAAGTCAAAATAACAAGAAATATTATAAAATGTTATCCTTAATGTAAGAACATAGATACAAACTATTTACATTTTCATTAACCTTAGAAAACATAAATCGTAACGAAAATTAATTTTATTTCTTATTTCATGGTTTAAAGTAACATTTAAAACATTTTCAGCCTTTATTGTAACTTGTTTCTGTAGAACTATGATTTTAATCTTTAAAAGAGGTTTGTGCCATTAAATTAATTCCTTCATTTCTCAGAAAAAATGATCTTAATTGAAGACATCATTTCAGCATTCGCAAGTTCTAACTCGGTATTGGGTTCGAATATGAAACCCCAAGATTATGAGTTCACCCATACTACCGGTGAACTTCCATTCCCAATGACTATGTACTACGTGGTGTCAAAACATATGTCATCCAAAGTTTCTTGGGAAGAAACAACTTACACTTCTGCAAGAAACATGTTTTATATCTGTAAGTGCAAAACGGTTATTTTGTACCGTGAATTATAAAGTCATTAAAATATGACATTAAAACTGGACAAACTTAGCTGATTCTACCAATTCTACACCAAGTAACAATGCAATGTAAATTTTGCACAATTTGACCAACGCTTTCAAACAGCTTCCTTGGATTCTATTTTCATTATCAAAACTAGCCAAATCTTTTCAAATGATCCTTAACAATGGATCATTTAGAAAACAAGTGGCGGATTTCACCCACCAAATTAAGAATTTAACTAATCATTAGTTGACGAACGTAATGTAGCCTTGAAGTGCTTGAAGTTCCTCAACGATTTGTTAAAGTCTAATGAATATTGGTGAAACCCATTGCCATGTTAATTTACATTTCATATACATTAGAGAATTGTATAGGCATCTATATGACCTATACGATCATAAATATGCGAGATGCCATCCCTCTGCGAGCACATCTGGCGATAGTCTCCATTCTGACATTCGTTTGATGGGCTTGGGAAAAACTCTCAGGTAGATGATTGAGCAGCACCACCTCGCTAGTCGTGATCTAAAGTCAGAGTCTTCGCCACTGCACTACAAGGGTTGGATCTGTAAATTCCTTTGCAGCAACTTCTAATTGAATCTTTCACCTTTGGAATGACCTTCTGCTTAGCAACAATAACTCTTCATCTTTTACACCCAAGCCGGTTTCTTCCTGAGCATTGTGATATGAGACATGGAGAAGGGCATGGTCAACAAAGCTAAAAAGAGATAGTAAAAAATCCTATATAACATGTCGCAAAGATAGGTGCTTTAGATCTACCAAGAAGCCACGCCTTTCACAACAGACAACATGGACACCATTAACAAACTCGTTCAGTATTTGCCTTGTGCAGATATAAAACTTGGCAAACATATCCGTTACCATAAATCTTGTATTTTTATGCCTATACCTTAACATGAAATTGTGAACGCAAAGAAACTTGCTCCATTATTGCAAGGTCAGAAGGCGATACTTTAAACTCAGAGCCCAGCATGGTAGACACTAGACAGCAATTCCAGAGTACAAGCTCCGGAATTGTAACATGTCATCATTTATCTGCAACCTATCTCCTCTCTACTTATGCTTTACCAGGGAAGTCGTTGTTCGTGTAGAAATTTCGGCAACAAAGGCTTTGAAATGTTTATTGTGAGTTTATCTGGATTGGTTTTATACTATTCTATTTGTACTTTCCTAGTTAGACCCAGCCGAACCTAAATATTGTTATTTGTTTGTTTCATTATTGAAGATTGTAAGAAAGTAAGAAAACTATCATTAGGAAATTCTTTACGCAGAACATATGAATATACAGGTTGAGGCAAAAGCCTGAAAACATGCTGATAAGCTACACATAGGTAGAGGGAGTGAAACCAAATGTTGGATATCAGTAATGTGGGTGGAGTTCTGCTTAATGGGGGGATGGACATCACGGAGGTGGTCTTGAAACCTGCCATCTTGGATGTAGGTTTTAGAATTTTAAATGAGAAGGGCTTCATGTAACATTTGTTGTATATATATATTGTCCTGTATTGGAATTTGAATGATGTTTCGCACGATGGTGTACAGGGTCGCCCACTCCAAGCTGAACTCGGGTTTTTATTAATAACTTTAACAATAATGGTGCGAATTCCTCATGATGGCCAGGGCGTTGCCAGCCAGTTTGCTGTGGTGCGTATATCGCTAGGCAGCTGTTCTTTAGCCTCATGACCCCCAAGGTATCGCCAGTCAGTTTCCCTTTGTTAAGCTGTTAGACAACAAGGAACTAACCGTTCACTTCTTCCAATAAGACAGGGCGACAGCGCATACATCCAACCTCAGCACAGCTGAAATTCAATCCTTTTTCGGCGAGCGTTTCATTTATGAGGGACTTTTGGCCACCGCAGTCACCCGATTACTACTTATGGGGATTTATACTAAGAACTATAGACGCCTTGGAAGCAAACATCACCACAGTAATTCGGCCAGTGACTCCTGTTGTATTGACAGCCACATTCCAAAATATGGAGCGTCGAGTTCGGTATTATTTGGAAAGCAGATGGTAACCACTTCCAGCATTTATGATGTCATCACATTTCATAGAAAGCAAGAGAAGAGAAATCTGTTGAAAATTGAGTTCCAATCTCTTCATTTTTGTTAAAGCTATTAACGAAAACCCGGGTTTGGCTTGCAGTGGGATAACCCGTAGTTGATATGTGCGAACGTATTAATTCAACGTATGTGTCAATTTCATTTTATATGTCACGTTTTAATTCAAATCATTCTAAACACAAATTGATTTAAAGTTGCAAAAAGTAAGAGATTTTAAGGTTATTGTATATAATTTCGCGACAAAATAAAATACCATACATTGATAATAAACTTCTGCCGTTTTCTTAATTGTCCCAATTCATAACACAGAATTTTGACGCGGAGCTTACAAGAGACAAAAGGAATCAAATACTAAAATACTTTCTAATAAGAAATATATTACACAATTCGTCACAGATACTTCAGTATATAATGTGTGTGTCTGGGATTGTGTGAGTGAGGTTATGGAACCAAGTTATCATCACTATCGCTTGATGTTCCTTTGCCCGAAAGCAAATTTCTCATCACAATCGTTCACAATAACAAACAAACAAATGTATTGTTTACTTTTCGATCCGACCGCATTGTTTTCTGCATTTCATGAGAACGAGGCCTCAAGAAACTGGATTACTGTTTTGTTATTACTATTGTTATTTGCCTGCCCCAGTGACTGAAAGAAACGAGAAAAATCGCTTTATTGCGGCAACAAACAGTTTTGAATAAAAACCGTTCAACTTCATTTCATCTCCTTCCCTCGTCCTATCTGAAAACTTGTTTCTCTCGCACTACTTCCCTAATTTAATCCTTTCACTACCTTTTATCTCCATTTGTGAACTTTTTTTTCTGGGGCAGCGAATCTGAAATGATTTAATGATCTCTTAAGAAAGCAAGCAGGAAGACTTTACTATTTTTTTCTGCTCAATTTCACAGTATAAGAGTATTCAGAAGACTGGGGGAGAAAATCTTGATTTCAGCTGAATTAAGTTGTACTGAATAGAATGAGGCCCAAAGCAATTTAATTATCCAAGTCTTGTATGCAAAGCACATTGGTGTGAAGGTGTACAAATTATTTGGAATGTGGATCTTGCGCACCAGAACGAGGTCAGACGATCATCGTCACGTGCTGCCTTTTACCTCTTCAGTTGGCTTCTGGCTACCATATTGATACGAAACTGAGTTATTCTTGGGTGATTCAGTAACTTCACCATGACTTCCTGAAAATAAAAGTGGTAACATCCCACAGAGGGCGTTATTTGCAGGGTGGGAAAGGAGGGGAAATCCCTGGCACCTCGATTACCTGTTTTCCTGTAGGGAGTGAAAAACTTATTTACAAAATAATTCTTTTTTTCCGCGTCTATTGCACCTCACAATATTCCACCATCAAGTTTTGTTTTACAGACATTGATCATGTACAAACTGATTCTCTCGATGCATTGACTGCATCAGTGGTGTCCAGTGAGCTCTATAGACCTACTTATCAATGTTCGAGTGTTCGGTATATGTATATCTGAAATTGGACACCAGACAACAGTTAAAGTTGATCGTCTACTTCCCGTCTGAACCATATGAATCAAATTTTCAACTCTTAGCTCAGTTTTCACTTTTAGTATCGGTGTGTGAACTGTTTTTAATTTATGTGTTAATCCTTGAGTTATTAGTAGCGACGGCACCAGGGTAAAAATGCGGGAGTCACAATGTCACTTTAATACGGTTGGAGACTGACTTAGGGTCAGTTCTACAATCAAACGCTCAACTTCCAGTCAGCGCTAAGTTGAGGCCAAGTCTGATTTTGGCCATTGAGAGAACGCAAAGTGAGAGTTGGCCTCAACTTAGCGCTGACTAGAAGTTTAGTGGTCGATTGTAGAACTGACCCTTAAAGGTCATCCTTGCATCAGCCTCCACGTTTTGAAAAATATTTTTCGTAATATTTCAAAATCTAAGAACACGATAAAAAATGTTAGAACATAGTTCCCTAGTACACACAAATTAGTAATGAAAAACAACGGGTAGCGACTAGAGATATTGTCCGTTGATGAGTACACAGCCTTCAATTACATTATTACGTCATAATTTTTGATAACGCGTTACTCAACAATTGCTCACATCTCGAAATCCATAACATCATATGAAGTAGTGTCTTGTGAGTATAAGGGAATTATGTTCGAAAATTTCTGATACTGCTATTAGATTTTGAAAAAAAAAAAAGAAATAAAAATATTGAAAAGTAGTGGTGGGATACAAGGAGGCTTCATAAATCTAAACGCATCTGTTGAAAATAAAAAATACCGGTAAAACTGGGGGCGACAAGGGGAGTTAAGTTAGATTTTGGGGGCTTCAGCAATCCGTAGCTCCCATGTAGCGCCATAGGACTGTTTTACGTATAAGGTAACTCAGTGAAATTATGCCCAGTACACCAATAAGTGTGGGTATGATTGGTTACCAATTCCCCCTACCTCTTTTGGTGACTAATAACACCCTGGTATCTCTCCATATTACCAACCAGCAGAACAAAATAAGCATGTTGTAGCACACCTTTAGAAACCAAATTGAGACAGTAGAATACAATGACGTTATTTAACACCCTATTTACTCAGGAACTAGACTATATAATACAAAACATTAGATACTTCAAAAGAACTGTCCCTAAAAGTTTACATAATTTTTATTTTTTAACAAAAAAAAAGTGTTTCTTTTCTAGTAAATTATGAAAGATGTATACTTGGATCTTATTTCCAAACCGGCATGTTCTCATTTTCCATTAAATGAGAATGCCAATATCTCGTATGTAAAAGTTATTTCTCAGTTCACATATAAGTATTTTTTACTCAATTTAAAGAAACCGGTTTTTTTTTATTCTATCGCTATCGTGGCGAGAAATCGAAACCAGATTCTCCGGTTTTCCGGTCACGTTCACTACTGTTAAGCTATCACAGCAGCACTGAAGTCAAAATACACTTAAAATGCACAATATATATATTTTTTTAAAAATCACAACATGTTCTAGTTTTGTCAGATTTAACAGCATAATAACTTTTCGTGTAATTAATATGAGCTACTGGTGTACTGACACCTAATTCATGCATAAAAAGTTCACTTAATGTACTTGATAAATGTACTAAAAGCGATCTGGAAACGGACTCTAGATAATGTGATGTGAACTTAATGTGAGAAAATTATGCACTATGCGTAACTACTCAATAAAAAGACGTATTGGGCATACAAAAGACCGATATGTTTTTCAGTACGTTCACATAAAGTTCACATGCGTTCATATGAAGTTAATTTTTGGTGAGTTTTTTGTGTGCTTTTTGTGCCAGGAAATTTTCAGTGAAGGTCGAACTTCTTTGTATATGCAGTATTCCTCTTGTTTCAATTAAAGTAATTAAGTCTGCTTGGGTTTGTTTATCAACTAGCCCTGCTACCTGAGTACATGTGTACGTAGAGCACATTGACGGCAACCAGTAGGATTAGGGTTCAAATCTCAGTCACTGCAGGGGAAGATTTTTCTGAATGTTTTCAACGTGTCACTCTATACGTAAGATAGAGTACGCGAAAGTACTACGACGCAAAAGACATTAACATCAAATTAATATAAATTTGAATAGTTTTCTATTAAGAACAAAACAGGATTTAATAAAGGAACTTATAGAAACAAAAGAATTCAGTTTCTCTTATACATCCATTATCTCCTGTGTTATTACTCAGAGGCGGAGACCGACACACAGACCCCGAAAATGCAAAGCCACCAGGTTATGAGGGCGAAAAGCGAACGGATTGCGAAGAACAAAAGTCGTGGACGCAATAGTGATGTATGATAACAAGCAAGCGTCAGTGTATTTTGACGCGAATTAATCATTTTAGCTCCGTTATTATGAAAGAAACAATGTTAACTACACAATAACAATGTTAGTGTCCATGCATGCTACAGTTACAACAACACATTTTTTTTTTTTTAAAAAAAAGTTACTTTTGTATAACATCCTCTATAGTCATCAAGATGTTTTAAAACATAGATCATAACCTACTTGTTCCAGGAATACAAATGTAAACAGGCAAACGAGAAAATAAAATGTTGTAACCACTTGAACTTAAAAAACTGTAATACGCATTCAACGGTAATATAAATGAGCGGATCGCACAGTAACAGCAGCTATAAAAAAATACATTTCGTTTTGAGGAGTGTAATTAACAATCTGAAATAAGTTATGCTGTCGTAGTTGTGAGAACTTGTTACTAATATATTCTCAGCGGACGCTGATTAAACAGGTGCTTTTTATCTTCTAATTCGTAGACAAGTTAACTCTTGATCTTCTACAAAGCGTTAGAGCTCTCTGAAGCAACTGACCGTGTAACGGAGACTTACGAAAAAAAAAAAGTCTCGCATTCGTAACAACAAAAGCATGTTTAGAATTCTGAATCTTTGCATGACATCTCCTCGTTTAATATATCTGTGGCTTTTCTTCTTCTTTTTTTTCATACATCGGTTTTGATAATGGTGAGAAATTTTCAGTGTGCGGATCCTGTTACAAATTATTCCATAATATTATATGTAAAAGAACACGTAACATGCAATCGCATCAGTCATAAGTATCGACAACTTAAGCAATGTTTTTTTTCAGGTAATATTGGGTAAACATTGCAAACACGAAAGTTAATATCTTGAAGTGAGCCATCGCATGTTATATAGCGAGACTTCGATTTTATTTATACATTACGTAACACAGTATTACGAGAACAGTGAAATTATATACGACTCCGTTATCTCGATAAAGACGATAAGAGAGGTTAAAACATTAGATTATCTACAATCGTGTATCACTTTCGCTCTGTGAAAGTAATGCACTTATATTGTACTTTTTACACATATTCTTGTTGGGATTCTTTTCTGTATGGTGCACAAGAAATTTAAATGTTTATAAAAACTGCGGAGATATTGGATATATTACTAATAAAATTCGGGATATTCGTACTGTTGTAATGAAATCAAACAGAACCAGTATAACTTTGTACAGGTACATATAAAGTGTAGTGCAGATTAAAAGATTTTATTCATTGATCTGTAAAAATATGATGGAGCGGATGCGGAGCCAGGAAGCGGAGAGGACAGTTATCTCGATCGTCCACTTCCACTGTAAACCAATGTGGATCGATGTTTAAGTTATAACTCATGTTTTCATGCTTGTTATCGCTGTGTGGTCCGTTTTTTATTCACGTTTTAAGTATTTCAAGTATTGTAAATATTATGTATAGGATCTCTATTCTATGCACAATCCGGTACGTGCATAACATAACTCAAGATTTAAAACACAAGTAAACCAAATTGAACTGTGAAACAACAAGCGTAAAAAACTTAGTTAGAAGTGAAAGTTTTGTCAATTTTGAATTAAACATAAAATGGACGAACGACAATAAATGTTTGCTCTGGCGTCCATCTTTCGATACTAATCTATCACTCCAGTATTGTTACGTATAACTCAGTGAACATTTTCACTTCTTCAATTCAATTACCACTGATTCTAAAACCACTCTTTTAGGGATGTATGATTCGCATATCTTTAAACAGTATTCTCTGTTTAGTTTCCATTGAATGCTCTGCAACAAATAATTTTTCTATGTAACCAAACTTTGGAGCTCAAAGCTCCGTCCTGAATGAAGATTATCTCAGTTTCACTAATTCAGTGCTTTCGTTCCTCGAGGGAGGCGGTTTAGTTTGAAACCCGGATCACGCCGACAATTTTTTATTGATACTGCCAAAACTTTTTTTCAGAGTCGAGTTATGCATCAGTTCCAAACACAGCCCTGAGCATATTATAATTATCTTATTTGTGACCTTATGAGTGAGTGGTAACGCTCGCTGCCTTGGAATAACGGTGTCCCAATTTCGATTCCCTCTGGGGACAAGAGTGATTCGGGATCCTCCTAAAACTGTTGAGCGTCCTTAGGGCGTCATCTTCATTCTATGGAAGGCTGTGAAAAAACACCATCGGTTCACCTTGCCTAGGGACCTTTGGGACAGGACCTACCTTTAAGCAGAACACACGTCATCACCACATCTTATTTATATTGAAAGATGTGAACTGGATTAATTTTTACTTAGAAATTCGTAAACCAGTTATTCGCAACCGAATTACCATAATCATGACCATCTACTAAGAATACCGGTAAATGAAAGAGATTCGTAATATGATCTGGAGAGTCTAAAAATTCTCCTGTGGTATCGAGCCTTACCTGGCATGAAAAGTAAAGACGGTTCCAGCGGAAATTTGTTTGGAGGTTAATACTCTCAATCCGTGGTGCCGCGAAGCAGGAAAGATTGATAAGCACTGTCCTAAAGTTGCAATGCAATGGTCTGTAAAATAAGCAACAAAGAAGGATAATAAAACATGAACACAAATATGTCTGAGAACTATGCGAATTCGGTATCTGATGTAAAGCTATGACAAATATTAACCTACTGACTGAGAGCCACTGCTTCAGCATAAGCTAGACTATTTTATAACCATTGACATTTTTTGGTAATAATTTTTATTTTCTTTATAAGACCGAAATACTATTTAAACAGCTTCTCTTAGCTGTGGCAACGTTGGAAGTAACAGAAGTAGTTCTACCTGACCTACTTTCACTCTTTGGACGGTTTTCTCTTTGAACGTTGCTGAGTTCCTGTTCAAACGTCTAACGTCATGATTGATCTGCAATAATTAGCGTTGGCGTATCTACAACAGAAATCTTTCTTTCCTTTTTATCTGTTTAAACAATAAATTTAGAATAAAATTGAAAAAAGAAGTTGGATTGAATCTAGAGTAACTTGAGAGAGGATAAATGTAATCGTTTTAATCAAGAAACACTAAGAAACGCTCTCCCTTCCACCTTTGTAACGAAAGAGAAAATCAGAATATCCTTTAGAACCTTCCAAACGATATACAGCATGAGCTGCACGTGCCATTCATGACAAACACTGTAAGGCTTGAGCTATTAAAACATGGTGGGAGTATTTGGGTTAAAGCTTTGAGTCTGCCTTCTACAGAGAAAATGATGTGTCAAAAGCTATGAGCATAACATTTAAATTTCTTGATACACATCTAGTGTGCTTAGTGGATTAATAGTTTTGCTTGTTGCCTTATTCGAGAGTCGCTGATTCGTTCACCGATGGAAACAGAAGTGTTTCGGAGCCTACCTAAAACTGTAGGCTTCATCCTTCGTAGGATGGATTGTAATTACACCACCATTAACTCATTTTCCTCATGCCCCTTTGGCTCAGAAACATTCCATTAGACAGAATACTTAGCATCAGCAATATGTCTTTCCAAGCAAAGCGTATCAATTTCTTTTTGTTCAAGTGGGGAGGCGAGTAGGTGGCGAGCTGGAGGCAGAGTAGGTGAAGAATTTAAGAAGATGGGGAATTATCATTAATGATAATCTAGACAAATTGTTTTTGAAAGCGAACGCTTTCATAGTCCTAACTCTTTATATAATTGAACCGGAGATCATGTGATAACTTTCATTAAACTTTCGACAGGAAAATTATTTTGGATTTGCGATTACCAGGTAGTAAGTCTACCCACTTACCTGCCGATTGGAAAAGAATAGATATGCATTGAAATAACAATGAAGTAGTAGAGAAAGTGACGACACGCGCTTTCGTGTAAGTTTCGTGTAAACTGGTGAAATTTGTTTTCCGTTTCTAACGGTGCAGAATGATTGAAACGTTATTACAGTTTCTTTTTTCTTTTTAAATATTGTACTGTACAAGATATATCTAAGAAGTAAATTAAACTAGGGTTTTGAGTAATGAATTCATACAAGTTTTACAACTTTTATTCATTTGCTTTACCTTATTCAAAATTTACCTAATCTTGAACTGTTGGCTGTGAGCACTTATGATAAAATATTTCCCAACATGAACTTTTCCTTGCAAAGTTTCATGCACTATTCACTCAATCTATTTCAAAAGTCACCCCCGTTTACTAAGAAACATTTACTATCATACTATAGTGAACACAATTGTGTCTATCGGTTTATTAGCATTTCCACGATGAAAAAAAAAAATTAAAAATAGTCTCTACGGAAATTCGACTGACTTAAACATGATACAATCGAAGTATCGTCAAGGTTCAATTACTGTTTCTCTCTAGTCTCAGCATTGCCTTTAATTCTTGCAAAAAAAAAAAAAAAAAAAAAACTTAAATATTATTTACAGCGTGTGGTATTATTTTCACAATCTGGTACGTCATAGCTCAAGATAAAAAAACATAAATCTAAAAACAGACCACACAGTGATAACAAGCGTAAAAAACTCCTTAGAGCAAAATTTTGTCCTTTTTTGGATATGGCTGAAAGTGGACGATCGAGATTAAGTTTGTTCTGGCATCTATTTATTGACACTAGCCGATCTCTCCAGTATTGTTACGTAAGGATTGAGGATTTTACACAACATAGAATGCTAAGCTGGAGGATGACCAGCGCTGGGTTGCAAGAAAAATACTTTAGTGTAAAATCTGTCTTAAGCAGACCATCGAACTCTACATGATACTGGAGTGACTGCTTAAATAAAAAAAAACGGGCCGCACAGCAATAAAAAACGTATAAAGCTGAGAACTGAAAATTGGATTTGACTGGAAGTGAACAAACAAGTTTAAACGTTTGCTTTGGCGTCTATCTTTAACACTAAGTAGTCATTCTAGTATTATGTAGAGCTCGATGGTCTGACTTAAGTCAGATTTTACATTTAAGTATTTTCTTGCAACCCAGACCTGAAGCTCAATTTCCTGAACGGTAAGAAGATTTCCGTCACTTATGTAGCAAAACTTTCATAGGAACCAAATTAACACGAACATGTTCCACATATCGGAGATGTGGAAATTGATTTGGAATATATTCCAAGTAAGGCAGGTTTATAAATACTGAAAATAAAGCAGTTTTACTTGGTCCCAGGGGAGCTGAAAGTGTATTAATACCAGCATTACACTGCACAAACATATAGTGTGCCTCCTTTTCTTCCTAAAGGAAGAATGTTTGTTTTATTTTCATTATAATGCAGCTGGAAAAAGTTTATTGTTCTTAAGCATTAACTTGTCTATATGTCATTATTATGGTGACGTGTGAAGTGGATCATGTACAGTACTATACAATATTTCGTACATGCACACAAACACAATACAGAAATACGTACTTATCACAAAACACTCTCTTACTGGAGAAAGGAAACAAACGAAGCTATTTTGTTTGACATGAATACCAGATTCCTTCATAAAGTAAAGTATCCTTGCTTCCTTCCTTGAGAACTTCCGGTAGCCACATAACAATGACAGGAACAGGAAGAAGAAGAAGAAGAAGAAGTGACTGGAAGAAGAGTAGTATGTCGAAGGTGGAAGTAAACATTAAAAAAAAAAGCGTTCGCCTCATTCTTTTCGGAATGCAAAATGTACAAAATATTATAATTCCGATCATACCTTTTTTTTCCTTACCTCTTTCCTCCCATGCGAATTTTTAACATAATTTCTCTGGAGAGAAGAATTTTAAACGTTTTGTTTCAATAGGTTAAATAGTTTACTGAATGAGAAGAAAGTGCAAGAAATTAAGACCAAGCTATTATAAGCCATTTGTATTCTGTCAATTACCTTCTCATGCAATCAGTTTGCTTTATAAAATGCACTAGTTCCGTTGTTCTTTCTTTACTTTTCAATTATTGAGCTAATTAGGTGGAAAACTATTCTTTCCTAATTGCCAGTTGTAAAAATTTACTTTTCTCCCAAGAATAAAGGGGAAAATATTAAATTATTTGTGCACGAACTAATAATTTCATTCCTGTGCCATTGTTTCCTTTTTTAAGACGAGCTAATTTTCTTCAAGAAATAAATTCTTTCAGTTTGCAATTTAAATTTTGTTATCAGTTTTTTATTTAAACGAGTCATAAAATTACCTTTCGACTGAAAAGAAACAATTAAAAATATGGATGGAAGTAAATTGCCAGACATGAAAATTGCAAGGCAAGCACTTTCAGAGAAAAAGAGGAATGTGTTAAAAATAAGAGCAGGAAGATAATCGTCAAATTTACGGAACTAACATAGTATCTAACTAAAACATGCAGGTTTCTTCTCAGCTGTTCTAACTCTGATTACTAAACATTTTCATGAACTATCTGCCATTCAAAACGTCAGTTTGATACAACATTGAGCCTGCAGTATAGCTTCAACAAATGAAAAGCTTATGGATTCTAGTTATTTAGAAAATCTTATGGTTCAATTTATTTATAATTTGTTGTATAATACTTCTGCTTGAATAACGTTTTGGCTTTAATATTGCTAATTGTTCCCTGAGGACTTCAATTTAAAAGAAAATAGGTTGAAACGGATGCGAATTGTTTTTGAGAGATTCTCGAAAGTATTCGGGTTTTAATAATCAGTCTGCCGGGATAAGGAGGTAATTTATGTATTGTGTATGGCATTTCAAATGTTGTGAGAGCTATGGCCTATAACCTAATTTGACCTATCTGATGTTATTAAAGTTATATTGTTCCTCTTATCTAGTTAACGGAACGACATTAATATTCTCATTAAAGCTGAAAGGAATGAAGGAACAACCTTAAAAAAAGGACACGTGCTTTTAAATAAGCAGATTTTATAATTCTAGCTTTAAGTAGTAAATCAAACAGAGAAAGGTCATCTACTATCAGAATAGAAAAGCACATTAGTAGTGGAGTCCCAGGCACGTATCCAGAATTTGGTTTTGGTAGTGGTCCAAGGGCTTCCGGGGGGATCCAAGGTGTGTCTGGGCATGAAATGTATATTAAATATGTATAATTACGCCTGTAGTTATATTATTTTTCCACAAAACTCTGAGTTTTGGGAGGATCCGGACCCCTGGACCAACTCCCTAAATACGTCCCTGAATGGAGAAAGACTTCATAAGTTGGTGACCCGAGTGTGATTTAGTTTTTAACAACTTTTAAATCTAGTTTGAGATGTAGAATAGACCTTCCTACTTTCATTTATTTTCACAGAAGCTCTTCAATTTCATTGGATATAACTTATTTTCACATAACTCAACTAAGTTTTGAAATGTCAAGAAAAAATATCAGAACCAGTATATTTTCCTAATATTTTTTATGTAGGCATGCCTGTGATCAAACTTTAAAAAATTGCAGAGGGGTGTTTCCAGTCATGGCATGCCTTCAGCCATAGAAAACCAAGCCGGTATGGTATATTGTCTGATACATTTTCATTTCGGACACTGATTTTTTCCTTATTATAACTACCATATTCTAGCCAAACAATCAGAATTAGTGGTAAAAGAATTGTAAAATTCTCAGAAATCGTTCTCTTATTGACAGTGTCACCTGAATTACTCTGGGGCATGATAACTTATCTATCGAACTGATCCCCGTTTCATCAGCTGTCAGTATTCTTCAGTCTCTTCTTCGTAAATGACTTATTCAGTAGATAAATGTTGAGGTAAGTGTACCGATTATGGCCCGGGTCCCAAATATGGCCCACACCCAGGACCCCTGCAGCTTTTCGTTGGTGCTACTAGATGTCACCGTAATTATAGCCTCATGACAAGAGATAACATTTTTGCGCAACTCATTTTTTTGCGAGTGGAGTGAGCAGCAGCAGGTCCATTGAAGTGGTATATTGAGCAAGAAAATATTTTGCTCTTATTTTAGCAAAGTAAGTAGTGTTTCGTTTCAGTGTCTATTGTTGAAAACCTAATCAGTATAATGAATAAATAATGTAGCTATGTGAACATACGTGAACATAAGATGTGTGTGACGCAGTGTATTGCATTGTGTAACTAGCAGGCGCCAGAAAAAGTAAAGAGATCAATAGTGCGCAATATGGCCCACCATCATTCTGGGCAAAATGCAGTCATAACTGTTTAAAGTGAAAGAATTTGATATTTGAAATGTTTGTACTGAACACTCATCATCATAATGTTAAGTAATTAAAATGAAGATAATGCCAGGTAATAAGGAAGCTATCAATTCCAATACAAAGAATAAGAAGATTAAAACCAAAGCAGAACAAGTGCCATAACGTTTAAAACGACCTGAATTTTAACAACTGCTTCTAAACATTCCTGAAGAACCGACCGCGAGTTGCTCCAAGCCTTGTGAATCTTCGTTTTGTTACCTTTGTCAGGCAGACAAGGTTGCAGACATGCTTCTTTGCCTGTCGTAGCACAAATACGTTCATGAAGAGTGTGTTGGAAACACTGCTAAAGATCACGGACCATTTCTTTGTCCCTCATGTGAGACATGACGTTCTAAACTTATTATTTTGTGTTACACATCTTTTTATTTACTCATATTTTTTATTTTTGTATTTTCACTTTTTTTTTTTTTTTTTTTTTTTTTACAAATTTTGGCATTTTGTATAAATACAATATTCTTGTTTTGCAAATGTCATATCAATTATGTATGTTTGTAATGCACATATCTCAGTATGTAGCATATATGAGTAATACAGAAAGATTACATATCACTTTTACCATAGGCTCTAATTTTCTATACCGGGCCATATTGTGAACACCATGTTCCCAATGGCGCACTGGCAACATTTTAGTTTTCGATTTATTACATTTTTGTACGTCATTTCTAAGAAGCATATTTATTTTTTAATTTGTCCAAATAGTCTCCCAACTTGATGGTTCAGTCGATTCGCACGAATAAATAGTCTTTCTTAGTGAAAAAATCAACAAAGCTAAGTTGGGCCATATTCGGACCCTCTACCTTATTTGAAGTCTTGTAATATCGTAGCTAGTCTCTTAAGTTTGCATGATTTTGATTATAAATATTTTGCTTGAAGTCAAGCTTGTGACTTGAAGGCAAGGGGGGAGTAAAGATAGGTTTGTGATTGCCTTCCATATGATGGACGTCATTAAGTTTTAGCGAAGGAGTAAAATCATTACTGAACACTAGTTCCCCAATTAGAAGCCAAAACTGGAATTATTGTTTGTAAGACTACGAGACGAGCAAAATCATTAATGTGGCAGGGCTATAAAGTGACTTTTAGCTGTTGGAGATTTTGTTACACAGCCCCCGTGATCTAGTCTGTAACGTAGAGGATTTTGAATCGGCAATCCGGACGCATGCTGGTTCGTACCACGATGCCAACCATTCTGACCGAGAATTGTCTTCAATTTCACGAGGCGACCCCAGGATAGTCGCTCCAGTGTGGGCTCTGGTAGGAGTGGTTGCTGACCTCCCCCATCCGCGCGACCATAAAAGTGATCAGTGAAGGACGGCATCCCTCAGAACGGAAGGATTTAGGCCAAAAGTTGCCAGTTGAACATATGGAAAGAAAATCAGAGACACAATTTAGATATTTCAGGTATAGACTGAACAAGGATCATTGCCCTTGTTCATAAGGTGTGTCAAAATTATATTGTTTTAACTACTATAGAATGGTGAACATTGGTGGTGAAGGGAAATCACAGTACTCTACAAATATTTTCTAATGAATCTGAGTCGTTAATGATGCATTTATTTCCCCCGAAAATAGTTGCTAATGTCATTTTATATTTAAATTTTGATTTCCACTTCGTGCAAAATGGTACATAAAATATTATAACTTACTTAAGAGTCGCGCGGTGGAGAGATCTGTTGGAAAATAAATAGAAAAAACTAAATCCGTACCAGGTAGTACAATTGTATATTTAGTAAATGAAAAAAAAATACTATCAAGAACTTTGCTTAACATACTTTCTCTGATGTCGCCACGGTGAAAAGAAAATGTCTTTACATAAGTTCAACCAAAGTTTCTTGAAGCTTCTTTTTACTAATATTTGTACAAACATAAAGAGTGACAAATACTTATGGTTTCCAGAATCGGGTTTCTTCTTCAAAAGTTCATCTAGTTAGAGAATGAATTTTTAACAGTTTTGATTTGTCATTTTTTTTTTCTTTGTGACAGTGAAACAATTAATGTAATCTCAGCTTTCTTGATTGCTTTTATCAGAGAAGAGTATATTTATTGTGTTTAATTTTTTAGGTAGTTTCAATGTGTAAAAAAGTTAGAACAAAATTATTTGTTTAGTATAGTTAATAAAGTTTTAGATTGCTTTCTTGATGTTGAAGCTCTTTTATTTTTCTTACTGGTTTTTTTATAACCTTGCGCTTTTCTCAACTCTGTCTGAATAAGCTCAAAGCATGAAAGGAAACTTGAATTCTGTTCGAAGAAAATCAGACCTTTCCAAGGAACTGTTGGGACGGGTAAAGGATTTACTTGGCAGCATCCTTTTCATCTTATAGAACTTATGATTAAATATTCATATATAAAATTTAAAGAAAAAGGTGAAGATAGAAAAAAATAATAATAAGGTATTCAGCGTTCAGAATCGGAAGAATCTTAGGATTCGAAATTTCATTTATTTACGGACTTTCGGCAACGTTGGTTCAGGTCGAGATAGGGGAGGAGAAAGATTTGGGAAGGAAGTCGGCCAGGACGTATTTTGAGGGTATCATCCTGCCTATTTGACTGGTGTGGCTGAGGAGAAACTCTGGGGAAACCTCAACCAGGATGGTCGGCAGTTAGCATCGAACTGAGGATCTACCGAATGCCTGAATTCTTCATATTTTAGTCTTCAATATAAACCTATAATCAGAGTGAAAACCTCATGACTTACCTTTTAAATCTCAAAGAGAAAATTCAATATTAAGTAAGAAACTTGCAAAATCTTTTTAATTTTTGCTCGTTTCCTGGAAAAGTGGATATACTATATTTTGAAATTAGGCTATTCAATTGTGCTCATTTAATAAATTTGGCCTTGTACTCGAAAACCTGTTTTTCTTCTTTTAATATAAACTGGAAACCCTGGAGGATAATTTTCTATCATAAAGATGAAGAAAGATAAACAATTAGTGATATCCTTTTTAATATTATCTGGTGTTTCTATCCTTTTTTAAAATATATTTCTTTTCAAATGTAGACATTTTAGAAAATTAACTAGATTTCGTTGTTGATTGCTCCTTACTTTCTCAATTGCTAATTACAGTAAGGTAATACAAGGACGAATTTTATAAAATTCTCTCTTCAGAAGACAATTAAAACAATAACACAAAATATTAAAAAAAATACTTCTAAAGATTTTCTGACGTACTTCAGTTAATATCAATATGTTTCATATTAACATTAATTAATTATTCCAAGACAATTCAGAAGTTAGTACTTTTTGATGTTGGTCTTCTTCTTCTTTTATAGTTGTATTTTATACCAAATATCAAATTATACAGATTTTTGGTACCTTATGCAATTGATGGAAAATGAAAGTCATGTGCAATAATATATTTTTCATTTTATACATTTTAAAACGTTATAAAGAATTTAAATTTGATTTGTCAGTGAAGACTGTGTAGAAAAGAAATCCTTGAGGACATCATTTCAGATCTTTTAAATCTCTTTTCTTGATAGAAAACGTTTTCTTGCATCATCCTTTCATTTGACACAATAATATCTTTTGTACTAACATGAAAAATGAAAATAAAAATATGTACAGAAATATGTAATTTCAATTATAAAAAAGTGCATAAAAATTGTACGAACATTCGCCTAAAGTAAATGAGGGAAGAATTTGAGCTAGGATCTTGCTATTACTGACCATGCAACCAATAAATCACTCTGCTCGATACAGAGTCATCAAGCTTGGTAGCATAATACGAGAACAAAGGGACCTAATTCACATAAGGCATATTTTTAAAGTTTTTTGTTTACTCTGTAAGCTTTTTTTTCTCTGTTGATAAAGGGTTGAAGATTCTTTCAGAACACAATATCTTAATTTGAGTCACAATAGACGCCGTTAGAGAAATTGTAATATCACGTCAATTTATATCGAAATCATGAAACATAATCATCACTGCGTTTCTGTGGTCACTTCATCTTCTTTTCTTTTTAAAGAAAGAAAATAGAACAAAAAGCAGTTTTTCCAAAGCACTTATCTAAAATGGTAATTCGTCCCTCTTCTGAAATAAAAAAAAACAAAACAAGTAACTCGCCTGTTTGTCACTACCTGACTCATCTTCTAAAAAGTAGAGCTCTTTATTTATCTTATTTTTACCTGTTTTAACCTTTCTTCTTGTTCTTTTCTTCTCTTTCTGATGCTTTTTTTTCCTTTTCGGCCGTTTCTTGTGGTTGTTTGTAACGTCCTTGACAGAGGTCAAGTCCCTGCTAAGAGCAACAGATAGTTTAGCTGAATAGGATGCACACGCTATTTCCAGCAGGATAAATTGTATTTATTTTCTTTGCTCTTCTAGAGCGGTTACTTACTTACTCTTACCGACCTGAGTTGAGAAAGAGCTACTTTTCTTACCCAGTGTTGAAGTCACCTCATTTTAACATCCAGCATGCAATAACGTTGAAAGAAAAAAGTATAAAGTATACGATATAACGTCTGAGTTTGAGTTTATTGACACCAAATATGTTTCTATATATCTGTACCTGAGAGTCAGAACAACGTTAAGTTCAATTTTGATTAATGCAGTTTTGTAAAGTATTCGGAAGGCTTCACGTAATAATTTCATGATTCTTGTTGTAAATGTTAAATTATGTAAAAAAAAAGTAAGTCTATTATGAAGTCTATTCATTTAGTTTCTATGTGAAAGGAAATACAGTAATTTCTTTTCTTTTTTCTCGAAAAACAAAAAAAAATGTGACTTAAGCGGTTCTTGTTCTCAGGTACAGATATTTTTCTTTTACGGTTACTTTCAAATAATAATATTTGAATATTGCAAACAAGAGCTCTTTGCTTCATACGATTTAGAAATAAGCAGCAAAAATATACAATATGCAATTATATTTTAGAAACAATTATGTCACTTGAACAACAAATACCGAGCCGCCGTAGTTCAATGGTAGAGCGTGGCGTAGCATTCAGGAGATAGTGGGTTTGAACCCAGCGGCCGACCATCCTGACTGAGGTTTTCCCATGGATTTTTCTCAGTCACACCAGGGGATGGCCCCTTCAACATAGGCTCTAGCCAACACCTTTGCAAATCCTTTCCCCTCGCCTATCCCGGTCTGCGCCTTAGATAAATAAAGGCCATAAATAAAATTCAAATTCAAAAATTGAACAACGATTGATGACTATTAAGGCTTTTATCTTAACCTCGAAATCCTGACTAACAAACTACTTACACCAATCCTAGTGTACTGTTTTAATTTTTATTTACAGTTCATAAATTTGACATGCGTCTATTGTCCAGACCTGGTAAAAGTTTGAAGCATGAAGTACCTCGACAAGAACTCTTCTACAGAAGGGGTGGTAAGGTACTATTCTGGTATTCACGTTGTAAAATTGAGGAAACTTTGAAAATCTCATTTAGGATAGCCAGCATCAGGATTCGAATCTGTGTATATTTCCAGTACCTTGACTCGACTGCAATCTCCAAATTTTGTGAAGAAACTAATAAGAGCGATGCCATTTTGAAAATTACTAACCTAATTTCACAGTAAACGTATTTTTTTACTGAATCCTGTGCAGTTCACTGCACATTTAATTCTATATTTATTTTACATTTTTAATTTATGTTTTCACCATTATAATTATAATAAGGTATCCCCGATGAATGAGTTGTTTCACTTGTATTTTTATAATCAATTGATCATAAATTCGATTTCTACTGGACGAACAGTAAACGTAGAAATTCGAGATCCACTTTCAAGTTTCGTACTTAAGACATTATCTGCATTCGATGCAAGACAGTGGTAAACCTTCATGTGTTCGTCTTGTCCAGAGACCTTTAGACCTCTCTCCAGGGCAGCATACAAATTATTAGTAATTATTAGAAGATTTTTTAAAATTATAGGCCATACTTAATTTGTTTTATAGGCGAATTTATTCCCACAGTAATATCAACTCCAACTGACTTTTAAAAAAATGTTAACATGAAGGTCTTTTGCGCTTGGACAAAACTCGTTGACGACCATTTCACAGGAAGTAAAAAGAATTGTTTTTTAAGAGAACAGAACTTAAAAGCAGAAATTGAATATTCCCCTTCTAAGAGATATGAAACGACTAATATTATTCCCATATGGAAAGTTATGACGGCTCTTGGTAAGTGAAGAATTCCTTCCTCCCGGAGTACCAAACCGTACAATAATTTACCGGGCAGTAATTAAACGTGTACGTCCCACTTCTCTTGAAAAGAGCACTGCGGGATAATATAGCTTCCGTGATAACGAGCGAGGACAAAGGCAACCCTACTGCTCACCCCTGGGGTCCTGTATAATACTTCCAAACTAGTAAGCCAGTGAATTCCGGAGACAAAGGTTGGTGGAACGGTAATACCGATAATAGGTCCCCTGAGCCCCGAAATACTGTAAAAACGCACACAAAAATCAACAAATAGATGAATGTGTGTAAATGGCGGGAAACGGTCGCAAAGTGCGTGACGAACGTTGAAACACTTGAAAATGGTGGAAAACACTGTATTTAGGCGGAAAACCACGTTTTTAGTATTTGGAGCCCCGACTCAAAAATCCACACCACTTCTACTGACTCCGACCAAAATATTGAAAAATGTCACTTTTTGTGTGACTTCACGAAATACCTTAATAGAAATGTTTTCTTCAGTATTCCAATAAATACTAACACTTTCTACACTTTTTAGAATACTTTATTACTATTTTCAGAAATCGAACTTTATCCGGTATTTTGGTATGCCGTCGGTACAAAAGGTAGAACATACATAAAAACGCCAATAAGTTGATATGTTACTACAAAGTAATGAATATATTTAATATTTGACCTGATTACAGGGCACACACGCAATTATTCTTTTGTGTGTACGTTTACTTCTGTAGGCACGTGATAATTTTACCAAAAATTGAGTGCGTTTGAATGCGTCAAAACAAGAGTAACATACCCAATAATGCACTCTACTAATAACGAAACGATCAAAAATGAATAAAGTTTATCTGAATGCTTTTGACATAAATTATAAGAGATTATCGTTAATGAAAATGTTCATCGGCCGGGTACCCGTAAAGCGTTGAGCCCAACGTTACACAATTTTTACTTAATTCTGCAACTATATTTTCCTTACGCTCTTACGACGTTTACGTACACCTGTGCTCCATGAACATTCGAGTCCGATGAAGTATATTTTATACTTAACATGCACAACAATATTTATTTTTCATTAACAAGTAACAAGGTTGTACTTCACATTAGTTGACGGAGTACAATTAAATTTCTCGACATTCGGCTTTAATCTCTGAACGTGCTTTGTTGACATATACCCGATAGGCACTGATCAAGAATTGTTATATTATATTTCAAGTGTCGCTCTAACAGACGTCCTGACAGTTTAAAGAAATTGTATGCGACTTGTATCACAATCTTTTTAATAGTATTATCTTTACTTTTATGAGTTAGGTTTTCTCTAATATTACTTCAGTTCAATGTACTTGTAGCACGCGAGTAATTCTATTGTATCACAGTATTACATAATTTACGCTATTAGTATCTTTTTTTTTTATAATACAGGAGTTTTGAACTGACTACTCAGGTTCTTTACAAAACTTTTTTTTTTCCTTACAATTCTTGTGTTTGCATTGATTTTTTTATTTATTTGCTTTCGAGTCCAATGAATGCTAGCAAGTTACGACTTACTTTATTTCATACTCTAATGATGCATTCGAGTTTGTTATAATGAATAATGTTGTCTAGATTTGCTCTACTATTTTGTAATTCAACAACATAACACAAGTAGACCGTACTACTACTACGACTCAAAACTAAATATGCCAAAAGAATAATAGGATCCTTTATTTAGTTGAATTGTATTTCTTTAGTTATTGCCCACAGAAAGACTATCTAAACGAAGACAAGGTAGAAACGCGTATCGGATAATCGACAACGACGTTAACAATAGCGTTCCGAGCATCAACAATCCGCGTTTAATCACGTGACTTCTTTTTTTGTTTTCAAGAGCACTGTTGACGATATGTAACTGATGCAACGATGCTACACATAATCCGATGTCATTTCACTCGACACAATAAAATATATCCTCCTTTCTGAAGCTTGCAAATAGTCACTGCAAATATGTAATTAGATTCCAACAGGTTGTCTATAATTAAGAGAAACGAAAAAGGTTACCTTCAGTGCTGCATACAAGTCGTCCAGCAAAACGAGGTATACGTTACTTATTCCTTTGCGGTAATTATCCCAGCTTTTCGTCCTGTTTTTGTGTTCCTGTAAATCCTTGGAACTTACTGATCCTTTTGCACTATAAGTTTTGTATATATAAGTAATTACACTTGTACAAGAACAGTTTTTTTGTCGCTGACGCACGCTTAATGTTTCCTCTCCGGTGCAGCGCGCAATGTCTTCTGCTGTATCGCACGATGCAATGTTACCAGCTCTCTCGGGCAGAATTGTCCAGCACCAACACAGACATACGCCGGGCGTTGACTCAAGCGTCTCTTCATGCATGCGACGATATCAATGCGTGTCGGAATATAAAAATTCCTTTAAGAATATCCAACTGCACTAAATGTTGTTATAATCATGTGAGGGCGAATTACCTGTCCGTCACAAAGTGCATACCAAGATGGCGGGGGATGATCTACACCGTTAAGCTTGAATATGGGCCTACGATCAGAGTGAAAACCTCATCATTTATTTACCTTCTAAAACTTAAACAGAGAATTTAATATCAGGTAAGAAACCTAAAAATCTTTTTCAATTTTCCACATTTCCTGGAAAAGAGTGGCCATACTATATTTTGCAGTTAGGCAGTTGAGTAATTGGGTTCGTTTGATAAATTTGACCTCGTACTAGAAAACGTGTTTTCCTCTTTTACTATAAAAATTGAAGCCCTGAAGGATATTTTCTTTCGTAAAGATGAAGAAAGATAAACAATTAGTGATTTCCTTCTTATTGCTATCTAAAATTTTTATCCCCTCTTCTAAGGGAACACTTTCGAATATAAATAATTCAGGAAATGAACTAGATTTCATTGTTGCTTACCCTTCTACATTTTCAGTTACCAATGAAAGCGCAAGGACGATTTTTTTTATATAAAATGTTATTTTCAGACAAGTACATTTTTTTTACAGAAGATATTTCTTAAGATAATTTCTAAAAAAGTAAAAAAAATCTTGTAAATATTTTTTCTCATTTACTTCAACTAATACGAATATGTTTCAAAACTGTTCATTAAAAGTGTTAGTTAATAAGATTCTATTTTCCGTACGGATGTAATTAAATGATGTTTGTTACTTTCACCGACCTCACTCCAGTAGGCAAACGTGAATCAAATATTCGCATCCTCTCTTTACCAAAGGATTCAACCTGTCACGAACTGCCAGTTAATAACCTCAGATTAGAAAAACGATTACAGATGTTCAGCGGTACAGATGAAAGTACCGGAAGTAATTTTGTGTGATTTACTTCAGTGTAGTGTGCCACCAATTACGTATCAATTTCGTGGCTACGTTTAATACACATTTTACAAAAAACAAATAAATAAAACTGAAAAGTAAGTTAACAAACCCTGTAGTAGTAGTAGTAGTAGTAGTAGTAGTTGTTGTTGTTGTAGAAGAAGAAGAAGAAGAAGAAAGCTCGAAGTATGCAGAGCATACCGATTGAACATAATTAATTTTCTTGACACTGACTGTGTCAAGTCTCTACGGGAATTAAAGAATTGTATTCCATGGATTTGAAGAAAGAGTTCAGTCGCCGTGGTTGCCACACTCGGATTTTACAAAGTACTTTTTAACGAATCTTAGTTGAAAGAAACATTAGCCTCCCTTGTCATCTATCATTTAATTGCACCATGAGCGGTGCTTTTTCTGGTGATTCATGAAAACATTTAAAATATACGTTCGCTTGGTCTAAGTTCAGGTATTATGATATTCAATCGAAAATGTACAGTACTATCATTCAAAATAGGAAAGACACATTTCTTTCTCTCTGTTAAATCTCGTTCTGAAGTATTCTTTAAATAAATTACTTTATCAATTGCTGTAGCCAACGAAAGAACACAACAGCTTTTTGTTAGATGAGGTATGATCATCCTAAGGCCGTCTTTTCTCGCAGGCGTTCGCCGCGTGCTTTGCTTGAGATTTTTATGAGTTAGGGCTGATTTTCATGAAAACTTGCGTTGCTTACGATTTGGGTGAATAGCCAATTAAAACACGTGTTACACTTACCTTACAATAAAACACCAAATACAACACGTGTTTCAGTTGGCTACTCACCCAAATCGCAAGCAACGCAAGCTTTCATAAAAATCAGCCCTAACGAATATAAGCATTTGTTGAACGTAGAACATGTACTTAAACACGTGTTTCAATTGGCTATTCAGCCAAATTGTGAGCAAAGAACGCGGAGAACGCATGTATAAAAAGTCGGCCTAACGAGTTTCTGGCATTTGAGGAATCAGTGGTTAACCAGGGTTTTCCACATTAGTGAGATGTATTAAAACTAGGAAAAGATACATCTTTTCTTCGGTTTTCTCGGTTGGAAATTTTGTATTTACAAACAAATTGAAACTGGAGATATTAGGCGGTTGTCAATATTTAATAACGATTTGCAGTTTCATTATCGATTGCTCTTCGATTCGACAGCGTTATCGACTTCGATATCGGAATGTGGCCCTATTTGCTACTTGATTGTCAATATGATGATGAGTCCTTAACAAGATCAGGGATCAGGACATGAGCACTTGTACTGAAATGCAAACACTTTACTACTATTAACCTACACTGTAAAAATAGGAGACACAACGTTCATCCAAAAAATGGAGGCAGCTGAGCTGCCTCCACTTTTTGGATTAACCTACATTCAGCCAGTTTTCTGTTACTCTCTGTAAATTTCAAAATGCGCATATATGTCTTTTCCAACGCATTTCAATGAAGCAGAACATTTTTTGAAAGTAGAAAAGAAGAAAATATAATGTTCCTTTAAAATTTAATTTAAAAAAAAAAGGTCAGGTGGTCCGGTTTCGATCCAAGGTCCACTTAGCTATGAAGGCAGTTGGTGTTTATGGCTTTCCGAGTGATATTCATAGCTAGGATTTTACTGCGCACGAGGTTAATGATTAACATGTTGTAGATTTTACTACGAGGAATGTCTGGAGAGAAAAAAGGGTTGCTACTGTGTAAATATTTATACCCAACTTAATTCCTCTTTCCGACAATGCAATCATGTCGTTCTCGATCCACCAGTCAACTGTTTACTGTTCACAGTGTAAAAGCAATATAAACACTCAAAATGGTGGGGCGTTCAGTGACAAACAAGTAACTTTACTCCTGTTATTGGATTATAAAATATCCAACCAAGGCTTAAACTTCATCCACAAAAGTACGTAACCTCAAAACGGCCAGTTTAGCTTACACTTCGAGCAGAAAATGGCCGAATTTTAAGCGTAAAATAAGTTGAACGTTCACCGACGAAACACTTTGGCCAGTTTCAGCCAATTTTCAGTTAACGTTAAGCCATTACAAAGAAAATGTTAAACTTTAAAATGGAGTTAAGGTTACCAGTCTTTCCACTGAAGGCTTACACTATATCCATATTTAAGAGTAAATACAACAAAACGCTAATTTTCGACTTTTGTTTCTCCTTAAAGCGGAGTAACTTTCATCCATTTCGTGTTTCCACTTTTTACAGTATATACAAAGATGCCATTTGTCAGAATATCCTGCCAGGAGAGTTCATAAACTCCATCATAGGGTTGCACATGAAAACAAAAACTTTTTAAAGACATTCTTTTCTTAATCAATTCGTACTAAAAAGTGGAAAAAAAATGTTTATGCACGACTAAAAAGAAAAGCATGGGACGCGCTTTCATATACAGTCACTTCATAAATTCTTGAAATGACGCGCCCCATTCTTTTCTTTTTAGTCGAAAATAATTTTTTTTTTACTTTCTGGTACGAATTGATTAAGAAAAGAGTAAGAAAATAATGTCTTTAAAAAGTTTTTTTTTTAGTTATTTCGATATTCGGATACATCTTCTCAAGCTAAATATTTTGTGACCCATATCCTAAAGTGTTCTGCAACCAGGAAAATCCAGGGTAGTTGCAGGCTAGTATTTATTTTACGATAAAGAAGTTGAGAATAATAAAAAAAATATTAAAATATGCTTTAAAAAATATAAATATATAGAAATATATGAAAGCAAAAATGGAATATTGTAATGTCACCCAACTTACGTCACTCTGCCAAATTTCATCATTGTATGACGTTAAATGAGTTCAATTAACATTCCAAGAATTAATGACACCACGAACCATTGTGAACTAAAGAAAAGAATGTAAAAAAGAGAAGATCGTGTTTCTGTGGGAACTATATTAGCATATAACTTAAATGGATTCTTATTAATATTTCATTACGAATCATATTTACATTGTTCTAAACGTCATAAACGAATTTGTAAGCTTCAAAGGACATCTTTTGTTTACGTAGATTCATGTGTCCTGTTCAGGATTGAGATTAGGAACACGCGCAAAGCAAGAGTCATCAGTTGTGTGTGTATTCCTCGATCCTTCAAAGTAAGATGAGCCTCTTCCATTTATCTAAGTAATGCTCTTTCTTCTTCAATACTGGTTATCAGCTGCATCCAACTTCATCCTCTTCCTTCAATAATTTTCTTCCATTGTTCCTTGAATATGTACATTTTCATATAAGCAATGTCCTAACCAGCTTCTTTTGTCCCAGAATCCATCTTTTCAGGTTTACATTCTCCAGGCAATTCCTGATTACGTAAATTGTGCTTCCAGTTTACCTCTTCTTAACTAAGTCTCTATTTCAACGGCATCTTCCATATTAAATACATACAAATTCTTCCGTGAAATGTCAAATAAACTGCATAGTTTGCGATTATATGAAGACTATAGTCATAATAGAAACAAAGAACGCTAAATGCGTAGATTTCTTTACTTCCGCGTCTCTTTTCATCTCACCGTCCTTTCTGCACATCTTTTCACAGCTATTGCAGTGACTAATTCGCATCTCTTCAGCAACTACTTGAGAATGGATGCCAAACAGAACACCTTGCGTAGAATAACGTTTAATGAAAGATCGTAAACATAGAAGGAAAGAAGAGGAGACGAAGAGCATAACTTTCTCTTCATTAGGTATGCTGAAGGTGTTTTTTCGTTCAGCATAGCATGAAACAAACAGTGGCTGGGGGACGTTCAACCCAAAAGGCCGCTTGCTCGCGTACTCACTCACTCACACACGATAATAAATCCTTCCTGAAGAGACGTTTTGGTTTCAGAAGTAATCTCACCCAACCTGCATTGAAAAATAGTGTTAAGGTGGGTACATCGACATTCCACCAAACTATTACGACTTCTCTTTTTTAATTCAACCACAAATCCTCATCGGAATTAGGGAACAGAAAGAGAGGCATCGACCTTCTTAGTCGTCTTAAGTTCCTTCCTGAATATCATTTGTGGTTTGGTATTTGATATGAATGTTTCTGACCAAGCAAATGCGGTTTCCTAGAGTAAAATACAGTAATAACACTTATTATACCTATTACTACTACTACCATGACGGCTATTCCTAACCACTAAACTAGTAATGCCATTACTGCTGCTACTATTACCTAACGTCATTACTGCTAATACTGCAGTGCAAAATGAAAAAGTCCTAACTACAGTTCTATCTGCTAGAAAGACCTTTTAAGTAATAGGACTTTTTAAGTTGCCTAAAGGGGTAAAACTGTATATAGGGTCTACCGCTTTCGAGCATTTCCTGTTCTGAGGACTGCTCTGGATCCGTTGTTTTCATCATCATTTTCCTGCCTCGCACAAGCATTTTATCAGCTTATCCCATAAGTAATATCGTATTTTTGCACCGTGAGGAAAAGAACCAAAACTTACCTGGAACACTATCGTTAGTCAGGAATCGGACTCCACAACATTCTGCCACCTGTCAACCAGTTGTTGGATCCTCCACAACATTCTGCCACCTGCCAACCAGTTGTTGGATCCTCCGCTCAAAGAAGTCACTGGTTTTGGATGCAAGGAAGTGGGTCACTGGTCGTCACACGTCATCCTCATTTTGCAGTGTTTTGCCGGAAAGGTGGTTTTGCAACCTGCGAAAAAGGCCGTAGGCTGTTGGTGCAAGGTCTGGTAAAAAGGCCAAGTGGGGGAGTTTTTCAGAGCCACGTTCCACGATCTTAGCACAGGTCCTTCTTGCCATGTTTGGGCGCACGTTATGAAGGTGGATGAACACACTCTTGAGATTCACCAAAGCACGACGTTTCTCCAACAATGCAGTCCGTAGGCGTTCAAAATGAAGGGAGTAGACATCTGCATTGATGGTCTGGTTACGAGACAAGAACTCAAAATGGATTATTCCACGGATATCCCACCAAACACTCAACATTACCTTGCAGAGGTGGATTTATTGTTTTGGCACAGATCATGTGCCCCTTCTTTAGGTACCCACTGCCGTTTTAGTGTAATACTAACGTAGAGGACCCTCTTTTCATCCCCTGTTGCTATTCTGTCCAGAAATGGCTCAAGTCTGTGACGGGTGAGCAGGAAACTGCAGATGTCAACTCGCTGCTACTTCTTCTGAGGCATTAACGCATGGAGTACATGGTATGAATACTAGATGCTCCAATTTCCAAATTCGTTTTAGGTTCATTAACCCACCACACTTAAATCAAATGTGTTCATTAATAAACACACATTAATTAATAGCTGCCATCTTGGATTTTAAGGATGCTTGGGTAAATTAAAGCTGGCGAATATATTTCAATGGTATGAAATTCATGTTGAGGAGATCAGCATCTGAAGATAACTAAATCTAACCACAAATTAAGATATTTGAATTGATGGACGCCATCTTGGATTTGAAGGGTCCTTGAGTTAAATTGGAATTAGTTAATATCCTTGATCTGAAATTGAGATTCAGAATGTTACAACCTGAAAGTATGTGAACAAGACAGTTAATCAAGTCTGGTAATAAATAAAGACATATGAATAAATAGCCGCCATCTTCAATTTAAAGGGTCCTTTCGTAGTAGCTTAATCGTTAACGTTTTACCGGTATCTAAAAGTAATTAATAATAAAAGGATCTTAATTTCTGTTCAGTAAAAGGCACAGATAATCTGAAAATCACTCAAATACTATGATCAATAATTACTTTTTCAATCGTGGGCGCGATTTTGGATTTCTGGGACTCCTACATAAATTCAAAGTGCCTCAATATCTTAACGATGTAGGTCACCCCCGCCATCTTGGTATGACCTTTTCATTGATTTACACGGGAATTGTTTTACTCATTTTATGCCTCTCGGAAGTAGAATATTTAAGTTCTGCTTTCACAAAATTTGTCTTGGTGGTTATTTTGACTCTTGTATAGTTTTGGTTTGAGAAGTTTCTATAAATATATAAGTAAAATGTATTCTTAATAGTTTGCTATATAAATCACAAAATGTTAACGGGAAATTATACTGTTAATGTGTAAAATATTGCATTTCTATAAAATAGCATGAGTAAAAGAGAACATGACGATAAACTGGGTGAAAACAGAAGTTAAAATTATGCTCCTAAAAGATACAAGACGAGTAAAACAATTCCCATGTAAATCAATGGAAAGTGCGTACCAAGATGGCGGGGGTGATCTACAGCGTTAAAATGACTCATGCCAAATTTCATGCTTATATGAGAAAGTGCACAATTCCTTCAAATGTTGGGGCTAATTGGCCTCACTATATTTAAAATACCCCACTATATAGGACTTTCTTGCACCACCGAAAGATACATAGGTTTGCACTGAAAAAGATTGTATGGTTACCTCAAAGACGTTCAACTGTAGTTAGTGTCCTTTTATTTTGCACGGCAGAATAATACCCCTAATTACTGCTGCTACTAGTACTACTATTGCCACTAGTACTGTTGTTGTAACTATTTAACTACTCGTATTTTAGTATAAATCATGGATATCATTTCTGCTATAAATTAAATTACATTAATAAAATGACGAGGTGTGTCATACTTTTTGTGTCTGTCATTAACAATCTCCTTGAGTGGATAATTTAGTGTATGGATTTAAAGAAGAGCCTTCCAACTAGTCTTTTTTTTTAAAAGGAAAGTAATATAGATATAGGGTCAATGACGACTGCATTTCTTGATTAACTTGTTAATGATAAATCAAATGCGATGTAAATGTCCTTTACTAATGTATTCTTTTATTTCCAGGTAAGTGTCATTGCTTCAGCTCTAGTAAATTTGACTACACAGAACTGAAAGCTGTTTGAAACAACCCATGTAAGTACCCAAACGTAAGCTGTTTTGTTATTCATACTCCCATTTCTGCATACACTGACTGGAAATGAAATCCCCGTATCTAGAAAAAGCTACGTGACGAGAATTAAATTTGGATAGCAGAAGTTGCAAGGTCATTAGACACAGACATTGCGTGCAACACTACAGCGCATAAGAAATGAACTGGTCCAGTAATTACCTTCTAGATTAGTGTTTCTCAACCTTTTTCATACCGCAACCCCCCAAAGTACTTTTCTTGTTTATAATAACCGGTTTCGTTTCACTTTGTGTGTATTGATGCATTCAGGAGGCTATTTAATACACACACAACTCGCGACCCTCTTGCACACAACCTGCGACCTCCACACGTTGAGAAACCCTGGTCTTAACTATAGGACACATACACGACAAGATCTAATGTGTGTAATACCTAAAATTGCTAGGAAAAACGTTTACTGGTGATCATAATTCTCAATCTTTCTATTTAAATACTAAAAAAAAAAAAAAGAAATGTTGAGCGTATAGTACTAAGATGCTTATTTTTTCTGGAGTAACTTACTCGAATTTATAAGGAAGGGTAAATGCACAAAATTACTGCAATTCCTTACCAAGATGAATCGGTGATAGTTTGCAGTAATCTTCTAATGGATCGAGGTGCTGTTAATATCCTATCACTAATGTTCAATGTGTATCTAATTTGGATCGAACCGTGGATCTTTCCATTACAAGGTGACGGCTAATATATCATGACCATTTATGTTAAACGTGCACTAAAGTAAACATTGTAGATTACCGCAACCTGCCGAAACATCTCTGAATACCTCGCTACTCCTTCGGACAATTGTAAGGAACTGATTAATTCTGTTACCCACTATATTAGTGTTTGAAAATATCACTATTATTTGAGAAGGTTGTATTTCTGTTTTGTGTGTGTATTATTGAAATAAAGGCACATTTAAACGCATTCAAAGAAAAGAATAGGTTTTGCAATTCGATGTGTATACATAAATATTTTAATTTTGTCCAGCAGTAACTTTTAACTGCCTGGACTGATTTTGATTAATCTCTTTGCGTTTTAAAGAGGACATTCTGGTGGTACCTCCGTTGTAGTATCATGAATTTACGAAAAAGGCAAGCAACATTTAGGGGGAAAAACACACACACATTTTACATGTAACCGGAGATATCAACAATTCAATTGACACTTATAATAATTGCAGTATTGCTCTCGCGAGCAAAAGAATCGTTATTTGCTAGTTGATTTTGTTAAACGACTTTTAAAAAATACATAAAAACGTTAGAAAAATATGATTTTATTGACATTTTCTAGATAATTAATCATCCTAATAGAATTTCAACAATATCTTTAAGTATAGGCCTATAAATGCTCTACGCACACTGAACTAACTTGCTAGTCTGTCTATGAATGTTTTGAACAACATACCTGGAACATTCAAACAATTATATACTCGTCCTTTTAAGCAGGTCTATGTTTTCAAAGACTATTAATTATTGAAAGATTAATTTTAATTTTAAGAACAATGAAAAAGAAGTTCTCATAAACATCGAAGTCATTCTTTTTTTTTATGCGTTGCTGACGATTTTTCTCTTTTTCCCATTACTATACAATAAAGAATACATTACATTATACAACACATATTGTCAGTTAAGAAGTTCTAATATCAGCCTAGTAAGAATAATATTTGGCTTCATATATCATGACGCAATGCAAATTACAAGTTCTTTTCTTTCATCATGTGAGCTACTGTGAACTCCTTTTCTTAGTTCCTCGTGAGGACAAAATTACAGAACCACACCCAGTATGGTAGCTGACACACTTCTTAACCCTGAGAAACCAATATTAGTCCTTGCTCAGTTAGAGTCCTTGCTCGTAGATGTAGGAGTAGCAATATACACTTCCTTTTTATATCCATGTTTATCATTCAGTCTTAGCAGTGAATATTATAGTGTTTTAATGCGGTAGTGGATTACCCAGAGGGAGAGATAGACCCTGGAAATACGAACTTCCGCCCCAAAATTTAAGTGTGTACATGCAAAATTAAGGAAAGCGCAAATTACAAGTAATTTTAAATAGTGATATGCTAAATAGGTTAAATAATATGTACTATTCATTGAGTAACACAAAAAAGAGTACAACCTCCGTATTACAAGCTGAACACTTTTGTTCTAAGTCTTCCCCACTCTTTTAGATTGTCGCTGTGCAAACCAAGATAGCAACGTGACGTTGTTACTTTTGGATTTAAATTTTCCAAGTTCGGACTGTCCTGTTATTCTAATATCCTTGGATAAGTCAATGACGTCACATCTGATGCAACCTATAGTTAGTTCTATAAACGTTGGATATGGGCACAGCTAAACTGAAAACATTTGTAGTTTGTTTTAACATTTCAATCGTGCCTAGTATTGCTATCAGTTAAAATATTGCCCACATTTTCCGAGACATAATGTATTCTTTATACATAATAGTGCAGCAAAATGTACCGGATCATGCAATTTAGTTAGAAATGTAAGCATGCCATCCACTTAATGTCGTACCTGCACTTAAAGCACTGAAATACCAACAGGATGACGTCTTAAGAAAAGAATTGCTTGTGAATAACCAAGAAGAAGAAGAAGAAAAGAAAGAACAACAAAAGACAAAAACGGATGGAGAGAAGGAAAAAGAAGTTATCGTTTGTAGATCAAGGAAAACTTTGCAAACGATTTGCGGTTTTCTAACTGAAAGCAGTGAAACAATTGAATAACTGAAACGTACCAAGGACGATCCTATCCGCCTCCTTATTTTTTTTTTTGTTACGAAATATTTTTTTCGTTATTATTTAAAAGTGTAAACAATTTGAACTTTGGTCCAAAGCTACACTTTCACAGGATTTGAAACTGTTTAAATAAAGAGAAGACTAAAAAAAAAGGTAGATAAGACTACTGTCAAAACTTGCTGATTTAAATCAAGTCATTGTTTTGATTGCATCAGCATTTCCCCCAGTCCTTTTCTTTTTTCTTTTTCTTTTACAAAATGTCGCGAAAGTTAAGTGTTTATATTTCAGGGAGTTTTGAAAAGGAAACATTAGGATTTCCCAAACTCTGAGGAAGGCTATTCAAATAGAAATCAATTTGATTTCTTTTAAACTTATTTCATTATTTCAAATGTCATAATGAAACAATATTGAATATTTAACGATATTCAAATTTATTGCTAAAGTTATTGTACCTACACGATTGAAATATTTATGTTATTTTCATTTTTATATTTATTTAAGTAACAAGAAATACAGAAACAGCTCTGAGATCATTGGCTTTGGGTTCAGTATTAGTGTTGAACCCGGAGCGACAGACCTTTCGTCACGATCTTGTGCTTGCTTGCCTCTTTGTGATATGTCTACGTTTTGGCTCCGTATAATACAATACCCTGTACAAAACATCAACTTTTGTTCTCGGTCCACGAGGATATTCTCCTTTCGTAGTGAATGTCTCTCTAGTCATTGCTATTCTCATCTTCATCTGTTTTTCACATTTCATATCCTTACTTAAATTATAATAGTTCCCAAATCTACTTTTCCTCTTCCAGTTTTGATCTTTTCTGTGATTACGTTTGTCACCATTTCCATTCCTTTCGTTTCGTTTACGTTTTTAGGTAGATTTCGAAGAAAATATACCTATTGAGATCGGTACGATATGAAAGTGTATATTTATATATATATATATATTAACACGCTAGCGGCCATAATTTTGAAGATATTTGAACCAAATTTTTATATGTTGTTTCTAGGCTTAATAGCTCGGTTAAGTTTGTTAATGAGCAAAATCGGTCGCCATCTTGGATCCAAAATGGCCGCCGAACCCATTGTTGTATAGAATACACAGCCTAAACCGCTAGGGCTATTGAAATCAAATTTGGCATAAAGGTACAACATCACTTTTTGATTATGAAAATGTTACCTAATAAGTTCAAAGACGCCATCTTGGATCCAAAATGGCGGACCTAAAAATCCATTTTCCACACCGTTTGAGCTAGAGATACGAAATTTAGCATAAAGGTGCATTATGACGAGTAGCTTAGGGAAATATCACAACATTTGGGAAAAGTCGCCATCTTGGATCCAAAATGACCGCCCAAAATCCCATTTTGCACACCGTTTGAGCTGGATAAATGAAATTTTACTTGAAGTTGTACTATCACAAGTAGGTCACGACAAAATAAGAAAACTTTCAAAAAGTCGTCAACTTGGATCCAAAATGTCCGCCCCAAAAACCCAATTTCCAAATCATTGAAGGTAGAGAAACGAAATTTTCAATGAAGGTGTATGACCAAGAGTAGGTTACAATAAATGGGGCAAATCTTCCCTTTGGGGGCGCAGCCAACCGTGGGAGGGTGAAGATGTACTCCGTGGTGGTGTAGTGCTGCAGGGAGATTTTGGTTAAGATAAAGGAGGCGCATCCTCTCAAAAGCACTGAAGTTGGTGGGCGAGCCCCGGCTCCCAGCGAAACTTCGAAATCTACCTCAGCCTGTAGGCCTACCGAAAGGGATTTTTTCTGTTCATTGGCTTCTTTACAGTTGTTTTGACATCTTCCTAAGTAATGTTTCATTCTCTACAAGAAGAAGAATATCATCTACAAATATAATGCGTTTGATTTTTTCTTCCCCGAACGTAACTCCTCCTTCCCTTTCGAATCATTTTTTCATAACCTCTTCTAGGTATATATTACATAAAGAGAGCCAGATCGAACATTCCTGTCTCATTCCTCCAGATATTGTTCTTCTTTCTGTTAAATAGCCGCCTAGGTTTGCCCTTATTTTCTAATGTAAATATAAGCTCTTTGATTGATCTTTCGCTCCTCCTGTCTTCTTCTACACTTTCATTAAGATTTTCCAGTTGACTCGATCGAATGCCTTTTCCAAATCAACAAACACTGATCTTTTTCTATGTAGACCTATATCTCTCCTATTGTGACTAATTGAAAATTCGATCCACGTTTTGAACTAGTTTTCGTTTACACACATCTAGATTTCTTCCCAGCGGCCGATCATTCTGACTGAGGTTTTTTAGGTTTCTTCCTGTCACACAAGACAAATGCCTGGATGGCACATTCAACATAGACCCTGATCAATATCTTCCCGAATCATTTCCCCTCCCCTACTCGGACCTGAGCCTTAGATGCCTAAAGCCTATAAATAAAATTCAAATTCAACTGATTTCTTTCCATACGTCATCACGTTCCTACCTTTATCTCTCCTTAAGAAAAACGTACAGAAAACATATGACTATTACTCCTTTGCCAAACAACACCAGCTACGTTCAATTTGCATGTGTTTGTGGCTACTTAAAGACTGAAATGTTTCCAGTATTGAAATAAATGGATAAGTGCCCTAAGGCTAACCACACACTAATAAAACTAGTTGGAAAGAAACAGAACATTTTGTCTAATCATGCTTTAGGTTGCTAATCGTGCATGCTTTGCTTCGCTTCTTTCCGATTAGTCTTTGTGCGTTTTACCGAAACCAAGCTTAAACCAAAATCTCTGCGTAACAACTTGCTTCCTTGATGTGAGCACCAAAGATGTAAGTTGAAGAGCAGCAAAGTGGTGTCATATTAAACCCTTTGTTTCCAAACCGCTTTGTTGCACTTTGCTTCGCTCCAACTTGCATTTTTCTGTGTGGCTATCCTAGTGGACAATGGTGGTTTACTTTCTATCAATTTATGTTGAAAGAGCATAGAAGCAAATGTCAGGATGTCGTAACAACTGCTTATTCATAACTCTGGAAGTGGGAAAGTGAATTACAAAGAATCAATTCTACTGCTGGCTCTCACCTACACATACACCTCAAGACTTACCCTTCTCAAGAACCAGAAATACCACGTCATAATCAATCTGTGTAGAAAAAGGTTAAATGGCTAAAAGCTATTAAGAAAAGCCAGAACACGCCCTAAACCCAAACATGTTCGTCGCATTAGTCGCTTTTTTTCTTTTCTGCGGAACAGCTACAGTATAGTGAAAACATAAATAGCGCGGAGAGTTTGCTACAAAATTTAATAAATGGTACTACGCTACTCTTTGTCATAGGATAAATATTACTTGTCAAACATCACCATAGCATTCATTAGTCAACAGGTAACCAACCAACACTCACATAATATTCCGTTAGGTCTTGCTTACTTTGTGGATTTCCTTTCTGCGTCATGTTGGAAGAATCTTCTTCTTGTTACCGTCATCTTTTCGCCCACAAAGTCCATTACATATTCAAGAAAAAAATGGGAGAGGTTTGTTATTGTTGTTATGTATGTAGCTGGTACTCGACAAGGTCTCCTTTTACTTTCTTAACTGGTGGAGAGTGCCAAAGCGCAATTGTGGCTGAAAAGACTACATTTTGCAATGTGTTATCTTGGCAGAAAGGTAAACGGTAAATTCTGTTTATTATTCCATTGAAGACTGACCAAACACTGTTCTCTTGAGTTTCTGTTTTAGCTCTGACTCATCCTCGAATACATTAAGCAATTCAGTGAGTGCTAAATATTACCTATAATCACACAATAGACTATTTTATCTGTTTAGTGAACAAAAATTATATAACTTCCAATGATAATTATCCTTAGTTAAAATAACACGAAAACTGGATAGAACTTTACCCAGTTTCCTTGGTCAAGTAACAAAAGGGCATTGACCTGCCATCAGCACTACTCAGGCGACTTCAAAGTATTTATCACACAGAAAAATCTGACTGAGTTTTTCTCTCGTTGACTGAGGTTTGACCGACAGTATTCTGATCACACGTCTCACCATGCGAATGTCATAATAATACTTACAACAGCATAGGGCCTGGTGAATGAGTTCCTCATGATTTTTACTGGAAAACACCGAGGGACGCTATCATTTAGACTTGTGACCAACACACACACAAAGTGAAATGAAATCGCTTATTTTAAACAAGAAAAATACTTTATGGGGGTTGCCGACCAGAAGATATGGTAAAAGGGGGTCGCGGCCTGAAAAAGGTTGAGAAAAGCTGTTCTAGAGAATAAATTTGAGTTATATGGAAGATGATTTGTCAAAGAATACACAGACATATTATTAATATCTAAAGTATTGACATAAAACTGTCTTTGTTGTAATGCATTGAATGACTAACCAGGCTTAAGTTTTGGTTAGATACAGTACTTCTATCTCCAACTGCTTGAATCCATTAATAAAGATTATTGGAATCCTCGCATACTACAACTTATTTAACGTCATATAAAATGGTATGTAAGCTTGAAAGGTGATGTAGGATATAAGATGGAAAATAAAAAACCAGCTGAAAATTAGAAAAAAAAAATGTGATCCTCGAAATATGGTTATTGTTGTCAGAAGAAGAAATGCAGGCACAGTCAACACATTTGTATTCCATGTTCTGTTCAATACTATCATTTATTGTCCTTATCAAATCCTTGATGTTTGTTCTATGTTAAAGAGATGTAATTTAGTTCACGTGGATAGACAGTTAGTTTAGAAGAGCTTGGATTAACTGAGTTTTTACGAAATTGTAGCACAAGTGGATTATGTTTCAGACATTATCGTCACTGTTAGATACTTTAAAAAAAATTATAATCATGTGTTGTCAGAACTAATCTGAGTTTTAAATGTTTTAAATTTAATAGGATTGTATTAGTATGTTTAGACATACTCGCTTGCAATAACCAGACAGTATTCTGCTGTTTCCCAATGTTATCAAATTATGATGACATTACATGTTGTGTGTATAAGTTATAGGGTTATTCAGGTACCTAAATTGAGGGTGTGAAATTTACGTAAAATGCATACTAATTATACAACAACCTAAAATATATAGGTAGATTTACTGGAAAGCTCGTGGTAAGTCTTGTGGGTTTATTTAATTGCCATTTTTCTCCCAATTTCTGTATATGTATAAATGAATTGGACAGAGGCATATTTTGTATCCAATCCAAACACCTCTTTCAATTTTCACATCGTTGAATAGCTAAATCCGTGTATATATTGATCCCAAGCCTCTCTATACTACCTTCGATGAATAAGAAAATGATTTGCAGCTACTTAGTCAGGATGTAATTATAGAGGTATGATTTTTTTTTTTTTTTTGAATGGCTGAGTCAATGAAGCCAAAGATTCAGAAACTGAAAGAAGAGGTGCAGTATAACTGGGTGTTGTTATGTACTTCGAAAGATTGACATTGGTTGATGCAAAAGACACGTCATGCTCTCTCGCCGTTTGATCAAGAGAGCGTCCTTGAGTACAGGAGGAGATCCGGAAGTTGGGCGTCGCCACAATGCAAGGCCGGAGTAGTGGAGGCATTGTTCTCTTTTCATCTCACACAGTTGGTCGGATATGAGATGAAGGAGGCCGCCAGGAAGCTTTCCAAGATTTCAGTTTTATTTCTTGTACTTGGATTCAATCAAGAAGGTTCTGAAATAGTATTGTGCGCGTGTCTCGTATTGACAGAGTTCCAAGAATTTTGATTATATATTTATTATTTTTAAAAATGCCAAAAAAGTAGGAATTTCATTTTGGTTAAGGATAGAATTTTCTAACTTCACTTGTTACGGTAGTTCATTCGAGTTTGCAAAACAATAGCTCTTACATCATTCATGTTATTGAGTATAAACCTTGCTCAATCAATTTTATTTTAAGTTCTGTGTCTACCGAAAAGGATTTCAACTCTTTTGCACAAAATTGACGAAATAATATACTTTTGACGAAATGCTATATTTTTGGAGTTCTTTGTTCAGACTCATAGTCTGTTCTGGTGAAACCTTTGGATGAAAGGTTTTATTTATACTATTCTTTTCAATCTCTCTGGGCAGTAAGGCATGTCCAGATTAATCAGCAAGTTTGGAAAGGAAGCATAATAGATTTTTAGATGTGCTTATTGTAGTCTATATCTTTTCTTAAATACAAAATGATGTAGATACGGCTGCTGGAATTTAGAAGTATAGATGTTACCTGAGAATTCATGAGTTCTATTTTCGACGGCTGGCGATTTTCAGAGTAGTTTCTTTTGGTTGGGTTCCATATCTCACTATTACAGTTCTTGGGCACTAAGATAAAAGAGGATTCTTGGTGTGCAACTAAATGTGAATTAATATGTGTTCAAATAAGTTGCTTCAAATGGAAAGATTCAAAGAGAATGTATTGCTAGAGTTTACTAGTGTGACAAGAAAGAGGGCTCGTATATATTTGTCCACGGTAAGTTTCCAAGAAAATGTCAACCTCCTGGATAATATGGAGCCTCAGAAGATGGAATTACTGCAATGCGTCTTCTTTTAATGCATTAGCAAGTACACAACCATCCTATATAAATCCCTTACATGTTATAAAGTGATTCATGTGTTTATGCAATGAAACGAAGAAAACAAAGAAATATATTCATTCCTCCAACTGTACCAACAACACTGTATTCAACTCAAATATTGACAGAGAGAAAAGATGCAATGCAGGAGCAACAAACAGCATGTATTCAGAGATGCAGGTGCTTTGAGAGTGAAAGTAAACATGCATGGTAACAGTGCGGAAGATGTGTCTTTGCAAAGCTATCTTTGATAATCTTGTGAAGAACAATATGTATTATCAACTGTTAATGTTCAGTCCCGTTGTTAACCAGTTCCGGCACTCGAGCCAAAGCGCACCATAACAGGCGACTTCTACACGTCATTAGCTTTTCTTGTTAAAAGAAATGGTCTTCCCTCCTACACCGAAACATCTTTCAGCAACCTACGATTCTAAAGCTGTTTTCATTTCCCGCCAGGCACATACAGGCCACTAAGAGTCAACCACCCCGTGTAAATCACAAAGTCGGAATAAAAAAATACACACAATACGGAATTTGTAATCATCAGAGGGGCGACGTTAGGTGCAAGCGAAAATGGACATTCGTATCTTATATATGTAGTACTTAGCACATTCTTTTCGAAATGAGCACCTTAGCAAATGGAAAAGTCCAAAGGATAGGCAACTGGATCTGTTAATTTTGTCAGCTGTGTCGTCTCCCTTTCGGAATTGTTCTTACAAGGAGACCGTCAATGAGTTCATATCGAAACCTAACCTGAAATTTTGCTAGGAGAATCTATGTCCTATATAGAGAGGCTCAAAATGAGACGGTATACGCTGGTATGATATATCGGTACTTATTTTTATTTTTCTTCTTATATCGGCACTTTTTGTCAGAAAACAATGTAAAACGGCATCGCTGAATTGGTTGCCTCGGAAATATACTGTCATCTTTAAATTTCCATTGCGAACACTGAGTAATATACAAATAATTAGCTGCCCATATTAACTGCAACGTACCGAGATAGGGGATGGAATGTTGGTCGAAGTGTACAAAAAGTGAAGTTTTTTTATAATCGAACAACATAAGTCACTTCTGCTTTACTTTCGTCCTGGAATGAAACACTGTCGAGTTGTATCGTCACGTCACACACCACAGCATGGCTCGACAAGGGCGTATTTAGGAGGTCTGGATCCCCCCTGCGAAATTAAGATTTCTCTTGTAAAATCCATAGAATTTTGCCTGACGTCCCTGGCGAGGCATGCTGCGGTATGTGAAGTGACGCTACAACTCGGCATGTTTCAATCCAGGACGAAAGTGAAGCAGAAGTGACTTCTGTTGATTGAATCATAAAAATACACTTTTTGTACACTTTGATCAATATTCCAGCCCCTATCTCAGTACCTTGCAGTTAATATGGGCAGCTAGTATTTTGTATATTACATTTCAATAGGACGTAGATTCTCCTAGTAAAATTTCAGAGTCGGTTTCGATATGATCTCATTGACAGTCTCCTTATTAGGTGCACACTCAGATTTATATAATTTGGTGGATGGGTGTCCTTTTGGACTTTACCAGACTATGTAAATTTTGGACTTGAGAAATTTGCCATTGAATGTTTTCTGTGATCTGAGTCTACTGTCATCTTTTGCGTTCGGTGAAAAAAAACTTTAAAAAGTAGTTAGACTTACCGAGTTTTACCTAAAACAAATTCAGTTCCTTGTGGTTGCGTTTCCGCTATTTCTTTCTTTCTTTTTTTATGTAAGTACAGTGTGCAAGTGTGTGCAGATATGACGTTTCTGCATCCCGTCTCGAACGGACACAGAAGAGTCCAACTCTGCCTTCTGGTAACCACAGCAGTGGAGAATCGTCGTTCATACCGACCAGTGCTTGTTGGTTTAGTGTCACACTAGTAACAGAATCTGAAGAATCAGGATTCAAGAATTTTGTTAATCTGGTCAACCAGAATATTTCGCAAGAAGTTAATATCGCATATTTATTTATTTATTTATTATTAAGTTTCAGATACAGCTTGAGTTGCCATTTTACGCAGAAACAAAATAACAATGCAACAAATTAAATAACTTCACTACAACTAAATAACTTTACTACAAACTAAATAACATGAAATTAAATTTTAAACAACACATAACACAGCAATTAATATAAATAACATAACGATTATACTACACAAGAGGAATAACTCACATATATAATATACAGGGTGACACAGGAGAGTGTACTCATTTTTGAATGAACAGTACACATTTAATTGTTCAACAAACTGTATTATTTAGGATTAGATATATGTGTGTGAACTTATTCCATTTTATTTTACATTGGAATAACTCAAATCTTGAATGTAATGTCCATCTTTCCTGATGCAGTTTTCAAGTTGAGAGGTGAAGCTGCCCTACACGCGTTCCAATGTCTCCTGATTGATCTGCAGCACCTCTCTAGGAATAACTTTCTTCAGTTCGCCTAATGAACGGGGTTTGTCCACGTAAACTCGCTTCTTTAAATATCCCCATAGAAAGAAGTCGCACATACTCAGGTCGGGAGATCGAGGAGGCCAAAGCACATTTCTAAGCCTGGAAATCCAATGACGACTGACTCGCCGTTTCTAACGTAAGCATTGTACGTGAACACCCTATGTTCCACCGACCACAGCTCCATGATAACTGAAATTGCAAACCCGACGGAAGGGAATGCTTACCCCCACTCCGTCCACGTAACTCCCTACCCGAATACACCCCCATCAAGAATTAGTGCACTCCCCTGTGTCACCCTGTATAATGTAAGCAGTGAGAATAATATATCAATAGCCGAAATTTAGCTAATAAAGATGAAACCTGTTATTATAGGATGTGTTGCTTATAAGAAAGACAATTTCTTAATACGTAAATCAACCCAAGAGATGTGTAGACCTGTTAAATTATATGGTCAGTTGACGGTTTGTAAAACCTTATGACAAGGAGAAAATTGTTTCCTTACACTAAACTCGCTGTATAGGACTACTGCGTCATTGGACTAAGTAAATATACTTGAACTTAGGTTAGGATCCACACTTTGCAGTTAGTGAATGTGTTCGATTTTTGTAATTTGCAGAGAGCAAGAAGAATTTTACAGAACGTAGATTACTGTATTTTGCTCCCGTTAATATCCCAAATATTTAGTAAAACTGAGCCAGAGAAGAAGTTTGCAGAGAGGAAGAAGTCCCAACCACTCCTCCTTACAAATGGAATCATCGAATCAAGATGTAATCAAGTGGTCTTCTTTACAGACACCAAAAAACAGTGCTGCTTCCACGAGTTGGAAATGATTGTTGAAAAAGTTTAAACTATGTTGCTGCCAAAAATTTTCTAAATGATTACAGTCTTTCATTTTAAAAGTCTTTAAATTTCACTGCTGCTTCACCAGTCTTGTGAAGAAACACTATTGGAATAATATCTTCAACTGAAGACTGAAGAATGCTTTCTCCATATGTTCTTCCACGAACAAATCCGCCATTCGTCAAAGTGTGTGGTATGTGTAGAGAAAAATATGTAAACATTGAAAACCATGAAAGAACTATAGATAATTTTACTCATTGTACTCAACATGCTGTTTCAAAAATAAAAAGATAAAGTATTTTAGGCTGCTCAAGTGTAAAAATATTTACAGCTGGCACTTTGAACTACTCCAATGTTTTTTTTTTTTAAGAGCTTTACTTACATGTCGAGAATTTTTGTGGATTCTTTTGGCAAAGACCATGGAAAAAGAAACTTTGAAATTCCTTGAGCATGACTGAGAAGGTCATACATGTACGAATGACTTAGTAGCTGCCAATGACCGGATGAAGTGCACCACACTACTACAAGGGATAGAGAGGAAGAATTATTGCTTCCTCCTCAGTTCCGTATTGGTTAGATTTCATGTCAGGTAGTGCTCCAAGAATGTTACTATTTGGAAGATCAAAAATAAAAGATCTTCTGTTCACGTCTTCTGTATAATCGTAATCCTTTTTCAGTAACGTTTCAAGTGTTGCCAACTCAATACGAATTCCTGAGGAGATTACATATTAGAAAATTACTGAGTTTATCCCCATATTCAATACGGTCATACGGAAAATGTTTTAAGAGTATTCACTGTTCAGTTGCGATATCGTTTTACATTTCCGTAAATTAATCGAATCTTCTGGATGCAAATGTAAAAGTCTCCCCCCCCCCTCCCTCTCTCTTTCTCTCTCTCTCTCTCTCTATATATATATATATATATATATATATATATATATATATATATATATATTTATGACTAACTGAGAGATAATGTCTTGGGCTTGCAGCTTTCGAATGTTGATATGAATAGCAGTGGAAAATGTTAAAATTCGGATAACATTCATATCAATACCGATATATCGATTTTCTATTTTCTCGATATCGATAGTTTCGGTATTGCAAATTATCACGCATAAGAAAATCGGGAGCTCACAGTACCTCAATGTTATCTCTGAGAGCGTAAAACCGTCAGGTGAAAGACAAATGAAAAAAGCTTCTGTTTTGGTATTTTTCTTCATAGAATGACAGATACCTACAAAACGTAGGGGACTGACATGACCAGGATTTAAACCTACGTCACTTTCTTAATGCTAAAGAAAGAGTATGTTTCGCGACCTGGTGATAGTTTAATATGTCAAGAATAGGAGTCAATATAAATGTACACTTTAATTGGAATTTATTTTAAGGCCTTTAGGCGACTATGGCTCAGGCCCTATGGATGATGATGATGGGGTGAATTGGTGGAATAAAGAAGTGGGAGGAAACGGAAGCACCCCGAGAAAACCCACCCACACGGTGTTTGTTCACTACAAAGCCCACATGGCATGAGCAGGGATCGATGCGACGACCCCTAGAACGAAAGGTGAGCGCTTTACTAACTGAGCCATCGTGCATGTCCTCATGCATGTGGGTCCTAAAAATATCTTTATTTCATCTATTCATCTTGTATTAGGTCGTTTTTCAGGTCATTCCTTTTCTCTGAGAATCCAATAGAGAACCCTGGTGACCCAGCTTTCAATTCGTTGGTCTAGCTATGCGAACAGCTCATTTCCACTTCATCTTCTTCGCATAGTTGATCACATCTTCTACCTTTTCCTTTGAAATAGAATCAATCATTTCCTCCTAGTTATTCCTACCATGCACCAGTCAATTACTCTTTAGTAACTCTTAGTTTTAAGTCATTTGCAGAAGTTACACATCTCTACAACATCACAGGTAGAACAGACATGAGAAAGACACTCTATGCTTGAGAAAGATTTTCAACTTACTGTTCAGTTTTGCAAACGAGCTCGTGCCATTAAACATGTCCAATTTATTTCTATCATCTTTCTCTTGGATGTTTTCAAGTGCCATAGGTAAACATTCTCATCAACAGTCCTTTTGTGAATCTTTCTTTATTTTAAGAATGCTGATTAAACATTACTTTTCTTTGCTTCAAATTAATTTTAAGTCCTATTTTTAATACCGTGAATGAGATAACTATAAGCTTTAAAAATTTATCGTTTTACTTTATTTTTTTGTTATGTGTCATTCAAATTAAAATATTTACATTTTTTATCATTTTCAAATATTTTATAATGATGTTGCAAGTAGTTCTGAATCCATGTGGGAAATGCAAGATCTTAAATTCCATTTAGATATGCCAAAAGTTGACCAGAAAATTTGCTAACTTTGTAAAATTACTTTCTGAATTCATGACTTCAGTATTCTGACTGTAGAGGTATCATTAGACAAATTAGGAGCAGATGATCTGCTTTCATTTGATAGCTAAATCGTAATAATAGAACAGAATTATTATTAATTATCGTTTTGTGTTATATACAAACATTGGTTACTAACTTTGAGTTAAAATTCTACTGAAAATAAAGAAACTCTGAGAGGAAAGTTTTTGTATTAAAAAAAAAAGAAACATTGAAAATATTACAGAAACTTTGTAATTGCAATTCTCTGCTATTTTATTTATGTTACATCTAATCCATAGAAACAGGTTACCTTTATATTTCAACCAAAGTACACAGAAATATACCAGTAGGATAAACTATTAGAGAAAAAAATCATGAAAAATGTTCTTGCAGAATGATGATAAAAGGACTAAGCAATTTTTCGCAAGGTCCGGTGCCGGATACATTCTGGGCCGGATAAATGAAACACCGGATAATCAAAAGTGGGACCAGCAAAAGTATCCGAGACACCGTCTCTGAGTAACATGAAAACGAAATCCAAATAATCCTCAGAACAACTACATTTCCTGCTGAACAAAGAATAACATATTTTTTTGAAACTTGATTTCCTGAACAAACAAAATCTTGTTTCTCGTAGTTATTCACCTCCGGGTCCGGTATATAGTTGTTAGATGTTTTCGTGACGCCTGCCATCTGCTGACTTGTTTCTATAACAAGGACACACAACACATTTTTCAGTGCTTTCGTTATTTCTCCATCTTTATCTTGTTTGATCGTATTTCGTTTTGTTTTTCTGGTGTCTACAGCATTCTTTTGGCGTATGCATTTTGTTGTTTGCCATATTTCAAATGTCTACGTTGAATTCTTTAATGAATTTTCACACAGTATTAAAAAAATATATACATTTTTTGCACAATTAAACTATGTGAGAGAAACTATGAATGTGGCTCTAAAACCGGCAGGTCCTTCTCAATATCTCAGTATTCTCCATTTGTGCCCCTCCTAGTTCTCAGTAACTACAAGTCCGACAGAGTTGAGCCATACATCAAAGGATTAGTAATGATCTTAAACCATGGAATAACATATAACTTTGACCTTAAAACTGGCAGGTCCTTTTTAATCGCTTAGTATTCTACATTTGTTCCCCTACTAAATTTCAGCAGCCAGAAGTTCGACAGAGATAAGCCATACACCGTTGGATTAGTCATGAACACCGGTGGGATAATCTATAACTTTGACTCTAAAACCTGGCAGTCCCCAGCATTCGTTTAGTAATCTCCATTATGTCCCTATGATTTTGACTTATTGTTTTGGACTTATATCTTATAAGATAATTAGAATTTGTAAGGGGGCACTTCGGTTTTGTCTATAATAAAACAATTACTTAGCTTTTTAAGTATTGTCTTCCCCTGGGGTAGGAAAATTTGTTCCTAATACAGTAGATATTAAAATCTTACTTGTAAACACTTGTTTCTTTACATATTTCACATAAGATTACACAGAAGTGATCAAAATGTGATTCATTTTAGTTTTGGAAAAATTGCACTTATAGTGTACAAGAAATGATATCGTTTTTCATTAATTTTGTTTTAGTCCAGCAGTGCTCAGTAGTAGTTTTCATACCAAGTTGATATTTTTTTTCTAGCAATGATTAAAGTAAAGCAAAAATAAAGCGAAAGATTACAGTGGTTCTAGATTAGTTCCACAACATGCTAATAATAAATTGACGTTATCTTGACATTAGGTAAAGCTATGCTCTGTGCAATACGCACGTGCCGTGAACGGTGCATGAGGGATGTAGAGGTAGAGCTCCACATATTCTCCACCTACGGTACGAAGTGAGGTGGGTTGGTCAGTCCCACACTCGACTGCCATTACCTTCCCAAGGTGCCCAAGAATACCAGGACACTCTAAGAGCTTGAGCGCTAATCATGGGAATAATACAACAGAAACAGAAATATTAAGATAACAAGGCCCCTCCAAGAACGCCAAGTGAGTGAGCCGCCATCCACTGGCTACTGCGACTCTCCTACATGCAGTCATGCAACTACAGGCTATGGCGCGGGTGTGGATGCTACGGTTTCTATCTTGACGAAGACATTTATCGCGTATCGGTTCGTGTATAAGAGAAGAAAGAAGGTGAAACAAGAAGACAGGATAGCGCGAGAAGTGTTTCCTTGAAAGAGGTGGAAAACCAGAATATACATTGCTGTATATTCCGTAAAAACCCCTTAATCGGTTCTAAGTACTCATTATTTACCTGGTACACCATGCATCCTCGAAGGGTGGGAAAACCCAGGTAAAGTCTGTAACGTACTTATCTGTTACGCATCAACTTTAGCAAGTGTTGTTATTACATTGCAAGTTGATCGCTCACATTCGTATAGTGCGTATAGCGCGCGTGCGCGAGCCTGGAGAAGCTGCTCAGCACCGTCGAATTACTGGAACAATTAATTACACAGAAGAAGGTCCTGTTGGAGTGCCTGAAAAAGAACTGTGAATGCTGAATTATTAATACTGGGAATATGTCATCAGATTCAATATGATGGTATTGTACATACGAAGGGTTATCAGCTATTGACTGTAGTCTCCATGGTGCGTCAGATTTTTTTTTACACACACACGCATATATATATATATATATATATATATATATATATATATATATATATAATTAATTCACAGCCATATTCAATCCACTACTGGATGAGGCCTCTCCCGGTGGGAGGAGGTGGTCTACTGCTCCCACGCTGACCAGACGTGTTGGGAGAGGAGAGCCGAAACTCTCAACTGTGATCGCTACCTCTTTATTCAGGTAGCTCCCCAATTGGCGTCACGACGCTGGGTGGACGCCACACAGGCAACACCATCTGGAGTACTGCAATGGTCACCCGTCCAAACACTGACCAGACCCAGAATTGCTTGACTTCGGTGGACCGGTAGACCAGCTCGGCTAGGGCGTTGCCCATATATATATATATGGCGTTTCTTTAACACCAGTCCCGCAGTTGAAAACGCAATTGCGAAACGTACTACTTTCTACTTTGTTAACCATCCTATATCTATCTATCTAGCCATATATATATAGTCTATATGCGTGTGTGTATATATATACGCATGGAGATTATGGTTGTAATTGGGTTTGTTTGAATTTATTTGGGTGGGTTAAGGGTTAGTACGTTTAGTGGTCTTTCGGGTTTCATATGAAAACCTATGCTGTATGTTCCACGTTGGAAAATCAGTTTTTTTTTTGTGAATGGTCCTTGGTGGAGTAGAATTTCTGAGTTGTGTTTGTGAGTCTGTGATACTCTGGTATATTGGTTATATGTTGATGCTGCACTGTAGCGGAATGAGTATTGTGTACCTAGGGCATTTAGTGATTATTTTAAAGTCTCCAGTGTCTTGTCCGGAATTTGAACTCGGGTTGCCTTATTCGTAGTCAGACGCAGTACTACCTGAGCCACACAGCGACTCTTATCTTGACATTGACGTTTGTAAACAGATTTACAGAAGAATTCTACAGATATTCCATGCAGTGGAAAGAGTTCTATATTCTTCTGGTAAGATTTCAGTCATCTGTCTAGAGCTACTTTCTTTCTTTCTCCTCAACGACTGGGCGTTTTCACTTAAGCCTATTCCGGTCTTAAAAGAGTTGCCCATAATTTCCGCCAGTGTTCAACCTTATATGTCTACTTACTTTACAGTGACTGACTGGTCTTCTTCTCCTTCTTTTTAATTTTTATCTGGTTAAGTGTCTTTCTCTATGCTACATTGTGTATTCACATATTCTGCCTGTATTATTATTTATATTTTTATTTGTGTTGGGAGAAACTTTTATCTCCTTTTCTCCGATCGTGTTTTTTCTTGTACCGTCTTTGCATGGCATTACTTAAGATTTTCTTAAATAATAAAGGGCAGTAAAACCTCTCTATCGGTTTCGGTTTCCATTTACAGAAGCATCCAAGTATGAGGGAAAGATTATAATTATGTATTTTTATATTTCGATTTCTTGAGAAACGGTTCATATTAGAAGGATGTCTTACTGAACCAAGTTTAAACGTGAAATCTACAGGGTATTCAGAAAGCGACGTGAGATTGCTTACTACAAATCAAGCTGAGAGTAAAGGAGCGTAACATACGATATATAAGAAATTTCTGTGACTCGTATCTAAGAATTCTGGACATTAATGTATTCTTTCAGGTTAAAATCGAGCTTTATTTGGCCTCAACTTCCTTGCCTACTTCAATACTATTAAGAGTATCTTAAACAGACAGTCCAGTATGACTTAAAAATCTCCGAGTGAATTTTGTTCTAGTTATAACAATTATTGAGGCGTGTAGTAAGAGAGAGAGCTAAGCCATAAAGTCAATAAGGTCCTGATTACAATTTACTTTCATTCACCTGGCGTCAAGTGAGTGTCAAGTGAGTATAACTGGGGTCAAGACTGAAAAGTCTTGACTTACCACTTGAATATTACCAAAGCGGTCTATAAATTAAACAATGGCGTATTAGTTGACTCATCACGTATTAGTCCTTATTAGACATTTTTTTTTTTTTTCGTTTTCAAATACTCGTAATTTAACTCGTCAGCCAGGATTATTCTCCAACTTTGGCAGACATAAATTAATACCGGCAGAATAATCGTTCTGTATATTTTTAATATCAATTTTCTTGATATTAGTCGAGAGATTAGGAGCTTGTGGACTGAACAGAAACACACATTGCATGTTAATAATCGATCCTTCATTTCTTTCGTGACTTTATCTCTGTAAACTGTATAACTAGAGTGAGACCATTGAATGTCCTTCTTTAAACTCAGTTTGAATATAGAACCATTCCTTTTACTTAACACTAAGTCTAGGAAGCCAGACAAGGACCAGATTCATTGACGACACGTACTGAGGAAAACGAGTCCAAGCCACTAATAAGCTCTGTTACTTTATTCCGGTTGCATTTAAAACAGTTATTCACTCTGATACTTTTGAGACACAAGGTCATTTTGATATAGATTTTCTTTATTTTCCCTTTCCCCTAGTTGACCTTCATACAGTCAATACCTAGCCATTTATACGAATTCAATATGGTCACATGACCTCTCTCTTATAAGACTAAGAACGAGGTTTTATAAAACCGGAAGACAGTAAATCTTTCTTGGTTTTTTTCAATACGCACGAGACTTTCAAGGTTTATCACACATGGAAAAACGCGAATAGCATCAGTTATTACTTGCCATTTAGTCATGACATCAATCAAAGCAGACGTTTTAATTTCATCAGCATTTTCTATTGGTCATTGTCACGACTGGCAAATGCCACTGAATTTCTGTACAAAAGCGATTAGACAGGGTGGTGTTCCTGAAGTAATGGTGCAAACTCTGGGAGGTGATTATTTATATATAAAAACAACAAAATAGTACCTTTCAAGAAATTCAAAATTATGTGTAGTTTTGGATACACGGGCGCTCAAAGTGATCGAGACATCGTCACAAATGACGCCATGTCTCTACAAGTTATGACATAATCGTTGTCGGATTAGCAAATCACACTCGAAGTAGTATCCAATACATCTAAGGTAAAGGCACCCGTTCTCGTCACTGTTACAGTGGTCGTCATGTTTTTACTAAACATGTAAAAATAAGAAAACCCTTCATCGTTTGGTGACAGAAGCAGAGCAAGTTACCAGCAATATTCTGGTACGTAAGAGACACCATTAATATGCTTATTGCGTCACTTCGTTTAGTAGAAATGTTTTGTGTTTAGGCGGCAAGTTCATGTTTCCTGCTATTTCCATGGTTTTGTAACTAAAAAGTGTTAAGCAAGTGGGCATTAAAAAAATAAGCAATGCAGTTTTAGGTGTAAGTATCTGATGTTTACATGTGTATAAAATGCGCCTTTAATGATCAAATTAATTATCAGATTATAAGTTTGCGTGCATTGATTGCCACTTTCTTTGCTTTGCGGGGTGACGACTACTGGTGCAATTCAAACATACTTTGCACCAATGCTCGTCATAAGTGAAAAATTTCTACTTAAAATTTTTACTTCAGAACGTGGTAAATTAAATTTAATATGGTGTTAAATTTATAAAAAAAAATCATGGTCTTTGGAGTAGCCATCAGTAAAATTCAAAATTGAAATTCCTACATATTCCACCCGCAGTCAACTCAGATTATTTTAGAAGAATTTCTGAGGAAGCCTTCTATGCCTCTTTCCTTTCAAGTACGCTTTATCTTGCCAGGTTAAGATCCAGTGAAGATGAAAAAGAGTATAACAATATTTTCCAAACGAATATTTGTTGTACATTGGGTGATGACTACTGGTGCATTGGTGTGACGACTATAGGGGAACAGCAACATTTAGGGTGACGACTACTGGAGCAAAATTAGAGTTGCAAAGAAACGTGTATGTCACTAAAATGCGATTTACCGGGTACCAAATAGATTTATGCTATTACATTATCGCACGAGACCTGAAGTTGCTAATGAAGTGGAAAAAGTAGGGTTGTTCCTTGCACATAGATCTATACAAAGCACTTTCTTCAAAATCCACCGTAACATGCTGAGAACTGGTGCCTTTACCTTATTTCAATTATGTTTATGATTGGCGAATGCAGCTTAGAGGGGGTTACCCTATTAAGCCATATAATTCATTGACAATGAAATTCGTAGGTTGCAAAATCTGTCTATGCAGCACTCCCTCTATCAAGAACATTGCTTAAGTAGATGTATCGGATACTACTACGGGTGTGTTTTGCTAAATCAACACCGCTTACGTCATTATCCCAGCAAGCCAAATGCCGATCCCAACGGCGGCTCGACCACCTAGTAGTCGGGAAATTGTCGGGAGAAGATCGACGCGACCTCTAAGTGACTTTTGGTCGTCGGACCATTTTTCAGGCCGCCGTCGGTCCCCCGACTTGGTGGAATAGGGGTGTAACTATTCTCAGCACCCGCCCACCGACATCGCCCCCACCTTCGCCGACAAAATTCCGTCGTCGTTTTGAGGTCGCCTGACTTGCTGCGGTTGTTTGCATACGATAAGTCCATTTGACGTTTCTATTTATAGCCAACAGTAATGTAATAATATTTTGTTTCAAGCTCTCTTTGTTTATTACGCGTATTATTTTCAAGATATTTGGCAGTAACAAGGATGTCCTGACAATTATGATAAGGTTAGGTCTGATTAGGTTGAGACTTATTTGCTTACATGGTTGTTTAGGTTAGGCTAGTCAGATGATGGTGCTGATGGGTGTTCTGCCAAAAGACAGGCCCTGACTCGAAGGACCCTGGGCAAGGTGAACAGATGGATGTTCGTCATTGCCTTTCATCAGATTAAGTTGACGTCCTAAGGACGGGACTTACAGTTGAACGTGGGCTACGAATCGCTTGCGTTCCGACGGGAATCGAACCCTGGACCCATTGAACACAAAGCAGCGAACGTTACCACCCACAGGGAACGCTTAAGCTTGTCTACGTTAGGTTAATCAGTCGATTTGGAATTGTGCTGACTACTATGATTCTTAAAATTAGATTTTCCAGAGTTTCCTGCAACTAGGGAATAGAAGGTCTACCGCTGACTCGGTGACCATAGGCCCAGAATCCAATCTTAAGAAATATGATGGTAGGAGATCTAACAGTGACAGATCCATCTGGCGGCCTGTCAGGCCGTCGAAAATGCAATAAAGCTTAAAGACACAGTGTCAATCCACCAAACAGTTTTATATTTCCCATGAGTCGGGCTCGTAGTGTATTGTTACTCTGGAGGGAAAATAAAATAAAAAGTAATGCAGACTGACATATTCAACAAACTATCTATGCATGATTCTCGGGTAGTAGACCAAATTTAAATCTGAGCTTTGGTTCAAGCTTTCAACGTCAGTCAACGACATCGCCATAATTCCTGAAGATGACGTCCCTAACTGACTTTGAAAACTTGAAGCAAAGCTTACATTTCATCTGGTCTGTTCCTCTAGAATCAAGGATAGATAATAGACACCACCTACAGTCTACATACTTAAACTATGTTTAGCAAACACCAATGATGATTGGCGGAAATGTAGAAGATTAATAGTAAAAATCAACTATAGAAATACCATGTAAAGACAAAAGAAAAACAGAAAAAAATACGGCTATAAAAAATGATACATAACATTAATTAATAAAGGTGAATGACCAACACAGAAGCAAAGAGAAAAAAAAAAGAGACATCTAAAAGCGTTCGTGAAACAGGTTTCTCCAAATGCCAAAAAAAGAAAAGAAAAGAACAGGAAAAAAGTATGTGAGAGACATTATGTTGTCTGTTACAGAAAAGAAAATTGCGGTCAACACCACAACAGAAGAAAGAGATACATAAATGACGCACAGCACATTCATCTTTGTGGTTAATATTAACTGTTGCAAATGCTAATAATAATAAAAAACAGAAGTGAAAAGCTGTGAAGATCTTAAGTGGTTTTGTTTTCCTCTGTCTGGCTACTGACAGACCCACAAGAACGGTTTTATTATTATTACTCTATTTTCATTTTGTTTTGTTGTAAATTTAGCGTTTGTGGCAGAGCGTTTGAAGTTACAGTCAGTGTTTCTTAATGATTTGAACACCTTCCGTGGTAGAAGAAAAGCAACACGTGCTTCAGAGGAAATACCGAAACTTTACCGGTATTCACACGTGGACGTTATATATAATAACGGATGATGCCGTTACGTACTGTGAGTGTGTAGTTTTCTGTGCCAGTGTGGCATAATTGTGGGTGGATTAGAGCACTGCAGAGATATGCTTCTTGACTAGCTGGCCACAACGAGCACAGGGTAACAAAAGAGACTAATTCCTCAGCCACAACCTTTGAAAGAATGCTCGAGAAGTTGGTGTCAAATTTGAATTTATTTTACGGCCTTTAGGTAGATAAGACTTATGCCAGGATAGAGTAGGGAAAAAGATGCTGGAAAGAGTCATCCAAGGCCTAATTTGAAGGTAATATCCCGGTTTTTGCCTGGTGACTGAGATGAAACCATCGAAAAAACTCTGGCTGGCTGGTTTGCAGCTGGAATTCAACCCAGGACCTCCTAGGTGCGACGTTAACGCTCTACCACTGAGCTACGGCCGCTCATGATGAAAACTGACTTGATCTTGTCCACAACAGAATTCAATGGCGAACGGTTGTTACTACGTAATTAACTTGCTGGTTCTATAAGTCATAGAGTTTTCAAAATTCCGTTAATGTAGGACAAAATGTATGTACACGAGCAGTAAAATGTAATACACTTTTCAACTACGGTAATTCACTGCTTTCTCTCTTTTAAGCTTTATTCTTTCTCCTACCTGATGAAGATAGCTAAGGAAGAAACCAATTTATTATTTTTATTATGAATACAGAACACAATAAACTATACAGGCTTGTTATACATAAAACCATATTAGAATTCTATGTAATTGTCGCATTGTTCATTCCAAATAGCCTTAAACAAAATTGTTCCCAGAGACGCCAGAATCACGTTCAGTTCTATTTACTATGTGCGATTTGAAGAATCCAGGATAATAAATGGGAAATGTATCAATTAACGATAATTTATTCACATGCTCTTGTCGCGATCTGCGGCTTTTATTTATTGTCTTACAGTCCACTGCTGCAGATCCATATTTTTACTGACATCTATTGAATAAAATGTTCATACTTTCAGTTTGTGATTGAAATGGAATGGGGTACTGAAGTGGAATAAGTTTGATAACCACTGAATCGGTTTTTGAGCCGTCCATAGCAAAGGAAACGAATGGTGAATTACGTTTCAATAGGGTAGCTTATGTTTGTTTAAAAAGAAAGTTTTTTTTATGGTTTGAGATTTCTGATGGGGAAATAACGTAAACTAGCAGTCATCTTTTGGATTTTCAGTAGTGTAAAATACTCCTAGTTACCATATTTGGTGTAGATACCACCCAAGCTATGGATTTTTATATAGCCTCATACCTAACTATTGAGAGGCTCACCTATACGTCAGTATTATGAAGAAGTGATTTCCTGAAACACTACAGAGACTCGACCCTGCTTTCCTCTAGTCATGCAACTATATTACACTTTTCCCATAGGCTTATCATTGCACATACATAGTTCAAGTAACTTTATTATGAAGTTCAGTTTCTATCACAAGGAAAATTTATGGTAATGAAGTTTAAGTATTCATATCGCTTGCTTTCCTCCAATTAAATAAAAGATTTGGGCTATAGCTTCCTCTATGAAGAATCTCACGCTACGCCACTGCTCTCTACATGGAAACAGTAGTGTGTGTTAAGGGTGGGTACTCATATAAGTCAACAACACAACGTGGCCACCCTTCCGAAAGAAAAAGAAACCTGTTTGTTAAAGCTTTTCCAAGGTTCTTTAACTTAATTCTATGGCCTTCTTACCTTCTACATCCCAAACAACATGTAGGAGGAGATACCCAAGAATCACTTGATTATGTAAGTGCTGCATCATCCCTGGAGGATGGATGCATCACCTTACGTAATCCTCTGATGTATTCGTTGTCTCCACCTCCAAAAGAATGCTTTTTATTTTTCTTTGTTTATCATTATTTTAGACTACATCCTTTGTTCCTGTCAGTTGTTAAGAGTTACTAGTTGTGTGAACATAGTTCATGAAGTGTGTGCGCGTGAATGAATAGTGCTTTACGTTCCGTTTGATCTGTTCATTACAGTGAATTAATCTTCATCATGTTGGTAAGTTGCTGTTTGACTTTTCTCTTCCGCGATGATCTTTTAATGCTTTATGCACACCTCAAGTAGGTACACTTTCTGTACAGTCACGGAAGTGTGTACTGCGGGAGTTGAATAAAAACTAACATTTAGCTTGTAATTTAAATTATATTTATCGCCCAGACAGGCACTTATGATTAAGCTGCGACATGTCTGAGGAACAGATGTGACAGGCTTAGTGTAAAGCGTGCCTATCTAGTCCATAAATATAAGGTAAATACTAGAACATAGACTAAATAACTGCTAGACTTTTGCAGTACATATTTCCGTAACTGCACAAATTCTCAGTTTTGAGCACAATTTCTTTGTCTTGAGAACATTGTTATTTAATCTGGTTGCTTAGTAACTAGGGCAAGAGCAGAAAATGGATCTTCTTGGCGATTGCTTATTGGTTTAGTCATGCTGAGTTACATGAAACTCAGTACATTCGTCACTTCTCTTGTTATATTTTGAAGAAGTGTCTAAAAGGTAATCGGAAACGTTAATACATGAAAAGACATTCATAATTCACCTTCTGTAAGATATCATAAACTCTCCACTCTTCTTGTATACATTAGCTACTTATAGTTCCAGCACACACAAAAAAAATATATATACGAATTTCACAAAAAAAAAAGTATTGTCAAGTTTTGCTCAGCAGTGTCAAATGCCCGGGAAAAATCCATGTAAATAATATCAACCTGTTCGCTCTCTCTTGTCAAGCTTCCGTTGATTAAGTTGCCTAAGAGTAGTTAAGATTTTTATATAATGTATCTATTTTGGTATGAAGTTATGTTAAGAAAGAGATGGCTTAAGTTATTAGAAACTCACTGACATACGACATATTCGAACAATTCTGGAAATATGAGGCATAGATGTCGGAAATTTGTTAAATCTCTGATGTTCTTTGTTTTTCGAATATCGGGGTAGTGGAATACCTGTTTTCGCTTTTGAGGAAAGACGAAAATGCACAAGAAATATTAAATATGAAGAGGGAACTTAAAAAACATCCTTGTATTCTGTATAGTATTATATCTTCAGGATCACTCCCTTTTTTTACGATTCAATTTCTTCAATGATTACTGCTTTAACTTACCGAGCTGTCGATCTATACCATCATTATCACTAAATTCAACATTGTCATGTTGAGTTGTGATCATTTTATAAGAGATATTGAAAGATTTGAGCAAAGAAGTTGGAGATGTCTTTGATACTGTTAACATTCTGTTTCTCTTGGTAGACTTCAATGTGTGAGGGCCAGTGTCAAAATCTATTTTTAGTAAATTGCCGGAACTGACTGGGATCCGTAACAACATTTTGTTCGGAATTGGAGAGGAATGTTTGTACGTTCACAGGTAAATCAAGGAAAGTTCTTGATACCATATTTTCTACGTGGTACATGCTTGTTGAATATGCTATGCTGAGAAGGAAGAATAGTTCAATTGTTTCATTAGTACCTTCTAAATGCATTAAGGAATTCCAAACCACCTCCGACCTGGTCTTAATTCCAGATTCCTGGATTTGCGTGCAATAATTGAAGCAAATAATGTCAAGGTGAGACAGGTTTACCTCGGGACCTCCAGGATACAAAGTTTCCACTGAGTCTCCACGTTTCCTGAAATCATCTGTATTTGAAGCAAAAACATTCTGTTTTCTTAAGGAACATGTTGGAACTGATCCTATGTTTCTCATAGTATGAGCGATAACAGCTTTATAAAGGAATTAACTTTAGGAGGCAACACGGAAAGCAATACCGTTAGGCTGTGAATTATTTATTTTATATGAATGTGCTTCGCGAGAGACGTAATTAACGTTCAAGAAGACCGCTAGGTGTATCGTGTGGGAGAGTAGTAGTGGCAATAATTGCAACGTAAATCATTTTGTATTAGATATCACATGCGCTGCTGTCGACATACATTCATATTTGACGCGTTCTTCCGACAGAAATGTGTATTTGTAAATGAAAAGAATTTACTAGAATTTTCTATGGTCTGAGTAATTGCGGGTGTGGCACCGAAACCAAATATTAACAATGAAGTGATTTCTTTGAGTCGTAGCAGTCTTTCACCTCTGTTGCTTCTGTCAACTAGTTTACACCTATCAATTTGAAAGGTCTTTCTGAGTTCATGGACACAAGTTCAGTGCTTTTAATACAGCAGTGGCGGTTCATTAAGCTGAAATGTAGGTGAAGTTGCACTATGGAGCTTATTGTACAATATTGTATATATATTTTTGAAATTATAAAAACAGAATTAGTGTTTGACGTCATTCTTTCGTGTTTTATTGTTGATGCAAGACAAGGGATGTGCACAAATGTGAATGACAGTAAAAACTTTGGTCGAAATCAAGTAGACCTACCTTCTTTGCAGCCTGTGCAAAATTGGATACCACTTGTGATACTGAATAGATAAATTATAATTTATTAAGGATAATTTGGAATTTCTATATTTTTTCTAAATTGGATCCTTGAATAGCGAATCATGTAATCTTAATTATCATCTTCAGCATAATGTATTTTGCCAATAGTGACAGCTTTTCACAAAGAAGTTTGAACTTCCTCATGTGTGCAGTAATGGGGTTTCGTTTTCAGCCTTAGACTTACTATAAACTGGCGATTTCTAATGCTGGCAATCTTCTTCTGTTGCTGACCTATGTTTTTCCTTGTTCAAATTTCCAACGCTGCTCCTACAAACGTAAATCTATAAAGAGTTAGTAGCTTTTGACAGTGCTAAGGTCGGCATGTTGACGGAATTCAAGACCGATATGTAGAATGTCGTGACAGATCTACAATAGAGACATTGATTATTGCATTTGCAATAATCTCTGGGCTGTGTGTTCTAACTGTGAAAGTTCTGTACATAATTATTTGGAAACACAACTTCTAGAGAAAGTAAAAAAGAACTTGACGGCTACAGCCTCTATTCTAAATATCATCCTCGTATTTGCTTGGGGAAACCAAGGATGACATTTGCAATGAAATTTGCAAGTAAATTGGCTCCAGATTGGCTTATTAGTTAGCAATGCCGTGCTTGTTGTCCCTGTTTCAAATCTGATAGGATCAACTGAAGACACTGATTATTTGTCCAGTTTAACAAGAAATTGTAGGCCCCGTCTTAGAAGCTCACAAGCTGTTTTAAGACAACCAACCCTAATAAAGCTTAATGACAATAGGCAATGCCATAAACCGCGTGTCACCATCAGTAAAATGGAACAATGGTATTAACACACCAATAGTAATATTCGCAGGATCCCAACTTATCGTGTGGAGTCAATCTTTCTTTATAACGTGATGTTAAAAAAACGTTGAATGAGGATTAGAGTTGCCCCCTTTTGGTGAATAAATTTGGACATTTGGCAAAAAATATGGGATAATACCAAGAAATACAGGACAAATCTGAAATAACCTATTAAAGCAGTTTGTAAGACCTTCTATTACCAAATGACTACTCGCACAAATTACGCGTTTCACTTTCTTCTTTGGAATTATTTCAACATTTTCTTCCAGAATCTGTCATGTTAACATTTGATTTCACAGGTTAAGAGAGAGAAAATATATCAGAAACACTAACACTTTATCTAAAATAAATTGTAACATCACACACAAAACGTCTTGCTTGCTTGAAAATATGTGTGTGAATTTACCACTCTTAATACGCCTGGACAACCGCTCATAATATGGGACGCGTAATTTTTAACTAAAATACGGAACATCCCGTATTATGCTGGACAGGTGGTAACCCTAATGAGGACGGAATGCTGCAAACCATGTAAGGTAAAACTAAATAACTTACTTGGATCGTAATCGAATGGGAAGTTATTAAATCATTGGGATTCTGATTTGTTGTCTTTCTCCTTCTGATTTCAAGGACATTGTAAAAGCTTGACTTCAGACCAGAAACGTGCATTATTATCCAAGGCTATGTAATATGTTCTTACAGTGGAACCAATGACCTACATATTTTAGTTGGCAGTGTACCGTAGTTACCCTCTTCTCTTTCCGTTACAAAGGAAAGAAAATATGTGGCATGGTTTTACGCCCAACTGTTATGCTTATTATGATGATTTGGTGCACGTGACTTCCAGGAAACGGATACACGTGCTCCAGCAATAAGGTTTTGCTTCAAATAAAGAACTATATAAAACCAACATTTTCTTGAAAGAAGGAGGAAACCATTTTTTTCTGGATATTTATAGAGAGAAATACTCAAGAACACATGAAAAACTCAGAAAAAGGAACACTGAAAATATTTAATTAATTATATTCTTTATGCAAGACATCCTTGTATGATATAATCAAAAAAGGCATCAACTATTCACACTAAGCAAAAAATGCACGGTGATCCACACTAAACAAAAAAATAGTTCCTTTAAACTTAGATCCTAAAATAAGTGGTTTAGGAGCTAGATACATATACCCAGAGATAGCGTGGAGGATAAATGCCCTATTTATCCCTGCGAGTAACAATCAAAGGAATATCTAAGAAAGAAATATATCTGAATAAAGTTGATATTTGAGCCAGTGCCTCTTCAGGTGTAGTAGGTGAATCGCGTGATACATTGCATGAAGGTACAAAAAACTTAGGGTTAATTCTGCAAACTGATCATCTCCGTGTAAGATTAAAACAAGGCATTATGGGTAAAGTAACTAAACCTGGAAATTCAATATAACGATTGCAAACAGGGATTGCTTACAAACCAATGGTTTTGTAACACTTCAACTCCTTTTTGAAGTTATTACGAGCTGCCATTGGTTTAAAAGGTTGTTTTTTTCAGTAGACAGGTTTGTTTTATTATGTAGCGCTATTGTGAAGAACCTCCTCAAGGAGCACTACTACAACTATAAACCTTATATTTTAAATGCATTTCTTGGATATAACTTCCATATTCAGTGCAAAATCAACTGAAGATCTATACCATTTTTTGTCGACATCCTTTTTCACTTGTAATGATCTCACGCTGCCTCTGGATGTATTTTACCTCCAAAACTATATATTTTTGGGTGTATGTTCATTGATTTTCTTCTTAAAATGAACTTACCCTCCCCTGAATATTAATATTACGATGCCATACTTCTTCATGAATATTTAACTTTTTTCGTGAAGGCAAGTGCTTGACAGTCTATAGCGAGTGATCGCTTACCAACTACATATCATATATGCAACAATTAATTGGAACTTTATATTTCTGAAACCATGGTCAGCCTTTGGCCATTTCTGGCCGTTTAAAAGACAGTGATTTTATCCTTCATATAATATTAAGATATTTGCCTGGTGTGACTGACGGATATCAGGGAAGACCTTTGGTAAGATGTCTGGACCTGGAACGTGATTCCTGGACCTCCAAAATACGAGACAAACACATACGTCATATCGACAATCTCACTATTACATTGAGTTTCCCTGTCCCTCTACTTCTGACACACGAAGAGAAAGCCAATATCGTGACGTAGTGGATGATTACGGTGAGCAATAATGAGCAATGGGTCCTCCTTCTCATTATACCTCTAAGTTACGCGAAAACAAATAGTTATTTTTTTTGTAAGTCAGTGGCGAGAAGCATGCGGTAGTCAACCCTCGTATTTGGTCATTGCAGTTCCTTCTTCTTCTTCTTCTGAATGTCCCCAATGGCGGCGAAACTAGGTCCTGTCCTTCTTACAAAACCGAGTTTCCGTGAACAGAGTTATGAATGTGTGACACCTCATCTGTGAAACAGAAAAGAAAGAAAGAAGACTTCATGCATTTTCTCATATTAGTGGCACAACGTCATGGTCAGACGACATCATCATCATGTGGAAAGGCTTCTGGGTTGTTGCCGTTATGCTCTTACATAACAACAATTCCTGGTGAGAACACTTCACACAGAATATCTCAGAACTCCTCCTCCATACTTTTACTTTCATTTACGTCTCTGTTACAACAATAATAATGACAACAACAATTATAACGTATGCAAAGTGCGTGTAAGAGGAATTCTGATGTCTCAGAGAAAAGTGTTCGCAAGAGTCATTTGGTTAAAACGGATTGGGATTTCAAAGAAGCATATTTTCTATTCAAAAATGCTCAATGCATTGGGAATTGTGCTAAACAGTCTAACATTTAAACAATATTTTTCCCCCTGTTTTCGTCATTTATGGCTATGAGCGGTATGATGATGATTGGTGATCTATTCGGTGGTCTCTTCGTAGTCCGAAGATCCCTGGATAATGTGAAGTGATAGTGATTTGCTGTCATCTTGCATCAGATGAGGATGACAGTCTAAGGATGGGGCATAAATATAAAGTGTGTTCCGAAACACTGCGTTCTATGTGTCTCCACTGGGAATCGAATTCGGGATCTCTTGATCACATGGCAACGGGTGAACACTTATCATTGTCAAGTTAGATAAAATATTATCGCAGTTTGATTAATCACTTCTGTGAGTTACCATGTCCCAGAATGGATAAAAAGTTTTAACAGGAAACGAAAGAAAGATTTTAAAACGGAAAGAAAGATTGAAGAAAAAACTAAAATCTATAAAACACACAATTCATTTTGTTTCCGAAATGTCTAGATTTTGTGGTTTAAAGTCCTGTGTTTGGTGCTTTCACTCACTATCCGTATTTCAATTTTATTTCAAAACCTGGTTTCCAGCCAGAAACCAGAAATACTATTTTAAAAATAAATCTTCATTTTAAGTGAAGTGAATTGAATGATAGAACATCACTGCAGACCAAAGTTTAAGTGAAACAATAACTAAAGTATAAACAGTAGCCGTTTCATTTTAAAAACAAAAACAGGACTTTGAATTATTTAACAGTGCTTGATAAAAACGGAGAAAGGGATTTTGAAATGAAGTAAAAAATCAATTTCGATATTTTGAACAAAGTCCATCACTAGTTTAAGCTGAACTAGATAAACTTTTATTCATAAAGTTTAGGATATAAAATATATGACCAAGATTTTCACCTCAGAGTCATGTTCTTTCATTAATGATATATTATTGTATATGGTACAACTATTTATTGCACTTCATTTTATATACCAGTACAAACCATGTAGCCTATTGGAAACAAAGATAACAATAGTGAAAGTGTGCAATAACACGTTCCGGCTTCGGCACATTGAACGGGTTATTGCTTCATAACTGAAAACAGAACATAAAGCTACAAAAAATAAAAATAATTCGATAGGAAAGCAGTGGTATTTATTTATTTAAGCACTAACTTTACAGAAATCTACTGTTACATCACAGCAGTAATTTAATTTTGTAGTCCGCTGAAATTCAGTAGGTTAGGACAAACAAAAACACCAGTTTCTAAGTTTTTTATTGGCCTGAAATCTTAGTTTAATTCTGTGGAAAACATCACTTCGCCTTCCTTATCGACTTGACGTGCCTGTAGCCACAGTACTTTATTACGTGATGAATAGAAGGTTTGAATCATATATGAATCATGAATCAAATAATGAAGATATTTTTTGTCAGAAGAACTAGTTTAAATCATTAGAGGAAGATGGCACAATGGAACATATCAAACGAGAGTGAACCTGTTAAGTTTGTTCGTTATTTTGTTTTCATATTCACATTGATTTTGATTTAAACTTGGATTCATGGAACGTCTTTTGAATTTCTGTTTTCTTGTATTTAGCTCTTCGAAGTGGTTACGTGAAATAAGTTGTTACTATAAACAGCCTCAGGAAATGTTAACTAAGCAGGGGTTTGTGGAAACACTTTGCAGTTTTTATTAAAGTGGAATATGAGACTTATCTTTCTTATCTTTATACTTGTCTTTCAGCTATAAATGTCGGACTCAAATTATCATAGGAAATCATGTGGTGTATACCAAAGACAAGAAATTAATTTGCATTGCCTTCAAATTACTATTGGCAGGTTTAATAACTTTTAAATTCATATTCCTTTCCACATAACTCATCAGCGAACTATATCAACATGCACGGCAGTGCATGAGCCAAGTTCTTCGCGTCAGAAAACGTCAGCACTGCCAGAAGCATGTTATACAGGAACAAGAGTTTATGGCAAAATCGACGATTTGGGGGCCCCGTAAGAAAAAAGATGTTAAAGATAGGAATATGAGCTTTTGCCGTTAAGGAGATAT